>CAUYPK010011916.1:0-11173 GCA_963574355.1 Loris lydekkerianus | reverse complement strand
GAATGAAAGAAAATGTACCCAATGTACTCACCCCTACTATTAAACTAATTTAGGGCTTTCACATGAAAGCTATGACCCAGTTACAACTTAAGAATAAGGGGAAGGGAAAAGGGAGGGGAGGGAGGGGGGAGGTGGGTGGAGAGAGGGGTATTGGTGGGATTACACCTGCAATGCATCTAACAAGGGTATATACAAAACTTAGTAAATGTGGCATGTAAATGTCTTGGCACATTAACTAAGAAAATACCAGGAAGGTTATGTTAACCATTGTGATGAAAATGTGTCAAACGGTCTATGAAGCTAGTGTATGATGCCCCATTATCATATCAATGTACACAGCTATAATTTAATAAAAAAAGAACAATAAATAAATAAAATTATTTTAGCATATAAAAAATTTGTGTTGCTTTTTCAATTTTTTGAATGAAATCATAACTGTGTACAGCAATGCATCTATGGGGTATGATGTGCTGATTTTATATACAATTTGGAATGCTTACATCAAACTGGTTAAGATAGCCTTCATCTCACTTAATTATTGTGTGAAGACATTTATACCCCACTCTTAATAGATTTGACATATACCCTTGCAATATACACCATAAGTGGATTGTAGGTACCTGGCTTAACAATTTTATTCTTAGAGCAAATGGAAAGTATTTATTCCTCTTTTCTGAAGAGTCAAGATAGTAACACATCGTGTGTCTCTCTGATGTGGACAGATTTTCCAGCTGTGGCTACATCTGTGGCTGCAGTTCTTGCCAGAAAAGCTACTTGTGTCTAACAAGATGTGTTACTATCTTGACTCTTTAATAAAGAGGAATAAATAATTTCCATTTGCTCTAAGAAGAAAATTGTTAGGCTTGGCATCTACAATCCTAGCAACTCTTGAGGCCAAGGTGGGTGGATCACTTGGGCTCAGGAGCTCAAGACCAGCCTGAGCAAGAGTAAGACCCCATTTCTAAAAATAGCTGGGCATTGTGGCAGGCACCTATAGTCCCAGCTACTCAGGAGGCTGAGGCAAAAGGACCTCTTGAGCCCAGGAGTTTGAGGTTGCTGTGAGCTGTAATGCCACAACACTCTATCCAGGGCAACAGAGTGAGACTCTATCATAAATGAATAAATAAATAAATAAATAAATAGGAAAGAAAAGAAAAATGAATAAAATTATCACCAGATAAATAAGACCGCAGTTTCCATAGTTCCCAGAAGAGAGAAGGAATTAATTTCTTGTTTGGTCTTTTCCATTTTCTGGTAGGCAGTACAGTGAATGGTGAGAGACAGTCTTTTCCTTCTCTCCCTGTCATATGCCCTGCCCAGACTCCCCACCAAGAGCATCATGTTTCTTGCTCAGACATGTACACTGAAACTTTGGATCGGGAGTTATCTTCCCAGAAATTGATCAAGCTTTCAGGACAGATACTCTGAGAAGTAAAGAAAAGAGGCTAAAGGAAGGATTTGGTTAAGGGTCATCCATCTCCATCTTCAGCTAGGCAACATTCATTAGTGGCCACTCATCACTCAATCCTCTTGGATCTTTTTAGGTTTATCTTACTTGATCTTTCAGGTGATTTTGACCTTTTGACCATTCTCTTTTCCTTGATGGGCCTTCCTCCTTTGGCTTCTAAAACATCTGTCTGACTTCTCCACAGCCTTCTCTTCCATGGTCAGTTACTTCAATATTGGGGATGCCTAACATTTGTCTCTGCTTTGTGATTATCCTACATCAATCCTGCGTGAACTCACCCAGACACATGATTTCAATGACTCGTGATGTTCTTTTGACTCTCAGAAAAACATCTATATAACAAACATCTGCCCTGAATCTTACCCTGCATCCTGGGCAGCTTTACTGCAACATCACACAGGTACCTTAAACTCATGTTCCCATACTCCTGTGTTCTCAGCTCAGTAAATTAATATTTACCTAATAAACCAAGCTAGAAAACTAGGAAGCTACTTTCTCTCTCTTACAGTCCATTCAAAAAGCCAGGCCTGTTTTCCCCCAGAACAACTCTCTGCCATTCCTCTGCTCGAATTGAGCTTGCAGCCTGCATCCTCTAGGCTCTTATCTTGGCCAGATGCTGGCTGGATTTATCCAATCAGAGGCCCTTTTCTTAAACACTAGGGAGACTGAAGCATGTGGACTTTTCCTTAACAAGGATGTTTTGCCACTGCTGCAACTGGGTGCCTAGCCCACCAAATCAGAGAGAGGCCCACACTGAGCTCTTAATTTGGCACCATTCTCTTGGGGACCTAGTCAGACACTTGGTAACAAGTTGATTACATTTAACCCTTTCCTATCACAGAGGAGTCACACTTTGTTCTTACTACTATGAGTATGGACATACTTTTTCAGCACCACTATCTAAGCACTTATGGAGTGCCCAATTCACCATCATTGCTATTATACACTACGGTACTTCTCTCCAAGGCACATATTTACTGAAAAAGTACAGTAATAAGCCATTAAAATTCTTTCTTTCTTTTTTTTTTTTTTTTTTTTTGAGACAGTCTCATTATGTCATTTTTGGTAGAGTGCCATGGTGTCACAGCTCACAGCAACCTCTAACTCTTGGGCCTAAGCGATTCTCTTGCCTCAGCCTCCCAAGTAGCTGGGACTACTGCAAGTGGATTATTGGATACAATAATAAAATAGCCCGCCACAATGCCCAGCTATTTTTTCATTGCAGTTGTCATTGCTGTTTAGCAGGCCCAGGCTGGGTTTGAACCTGCCTGCCTCGGTGTATGTGCCAGTGCCCTAACCATTGAGCTATGGAGAGCTGAGCCCCATTAAACTTTTCTGATCTTAACATGCACCCCTATTGCTCAGGAGCTGCTGGCCTGATAAAATGGTGGAATGGCTTGATTGAGATTTAGTTATGGTACCAACTGGCATATTACATTCTGTGGAATTGGAATGTTGTCTCTCCGGATGTAGCCTATGCTTTGAACGAGAGATCAATATATGGCATGTATCTCCCTTAGATAGAAATGCAGGGGTCCAGGAATTAAGGAGCAGTGACTTTTCTCACTACCGTATCTAATAATCCACTTGCAGAATTTCTGCTTGCTGTCCATAATCTTTGGTTCTACTGGTGTAGAGGTCTTTCTTCCTAACAAAGAAATTCTTTCACTCAATATCATTAAAAACTAGAAGTTGAGACTGTCACCTGGCATTTGGAGCTCCTTATACCACTGAACCAACAAGCACAGGAAGAGTGATTATATTGGCTAACATGAATGATCATGATTAATAATGGCAAATTCGTTTGCTTCTATACAATGAGAACAGGGGGTCTATGTCTGAAACCCAGGATATTCATGGGACCATCTTTTAGTTCTTCTGCATCTGATAGTAAAAGTCAATTAAAATCTACTCTATAGCAACCCAATGAGTACAGGACCACACAGGTTTGGATTTTGTAGGAATAAAGGATTGAACTATCCCACTACCAGAATATTGGTAAAGAACTGCAACCAATATTCTAGTTGAAAGGGCAATAAGAACAAGCTATGTGGTGAACAAAGAAAGTGATAGATATCAACTATGACTACATGACCAATTACAGAACAAGAATTATAGCGACCAAGCATTCATACTTTGCTATGCATGTGTTAACAAGCAATCTCCTACCATTTTGTATCAGGAGTGTTGGTAGTAAGCACTTTGTAATTCAAGTTCTTGGTAATTCAAGCACTTGGTAATTCACTAGACTATAAGGAGCCACATCAAGTATTTTTAGGAGGAATTCCAAAATCCTGGAGATGTTGGATTTGAGGTAGGAAAATAACAAATTAAGACTTTCTTCCTCCCTCTGTTGCAGAAAGGTGGTGATTTGTATCATAGATAGTTGTCTCATGTCCAGCAGATGAATGAATTTGCTAAATGTGTATATGAGGTGAGATGGATATTGAGTAGCTAAAAACATGGGCTATGTTAGTCCTGGGCCTGTTTTCCCTCAGATCTGTTTCATTCCTTTCTCTGGCTCTGTTCTGTATCCTAAGGGCTACCTTCCCCAGGCTCTCAAGTCATCTGGCCTGAAACTAAATTCGGCATAAGTAGGAGATTGCAGTTTGGAAGGAGAAAGAATCTAGGGTGCTTTTGCCCTTTCTCTCTGATGTGGACAGATTTTCCAGCTGTGGCTTCAGTTCTTGCCAGAAAAGCTACTGTATTTTCAGCTTCCTCTGGGCAATTTTGGCTTCAGCCCTTGTCTCCCCAGTTGAGGGGTGGCAGAAGCGTCTCACTGTTGTTAGTCTCTAGGGTCTTTCAGTGAGCTCTGTTTCACTCCCACTTGAATAATCAACTCTGTGTTAAATCTCTCAACTGATACAATCAAATTCCTGTTCTCTAACGTGTCTTATGCCTGTTCCTTCCTGTCTACCTCTTATAGGTACTACCTTACATATGCATCCTAGAAAAAGTGCTGCATACCTTTTTGCTGAATATCCTATAGTCCTCTTCCAAGAACTCCCCTTGGGGAGCCATGCACGATACCATCACCTAGTCCACCCTTCAAAGAAATTTTGGAACTCTTTCTGGTGTGACCGTTAGAGTTATTGTCATATGGCACACAGAAACATGCAACAATAATTATGAGCGCCACTGAGCCAGACACTGCCACATGTTGACATGAACACAGCTGTGAGACACTGATATACTAATGTTATAGAACCTTACTGAGTTGTTTGTACAGTGCTGCTAAAGTAAGCACACAGTGGCAAGTTCACAAACTTTTTTTCATGTGTAATTTACTTATCTAACCTATTCTTTAAAAAAATAATTCAGATTAAAATAAAGGTACATATAATTTTAATAGGTTACATACTTTGCTTTTTTAAAGTAAGAGTCTGAGTTGTAGTGTCCTTGACCCAGAAAGTGTGCCATATACCCATGCAACATTGTGTGGCAAGTTCACAAACTTAATCACCAGATCTTGTATAATGATAGCTCTGATGGTCATTACAGAAAGGGGTTCCAAAATTGCTTTGAAGGGTGGGCTAAGCACTGGCATTAGTGCATAGCTTCCCAAGGGAAGTATGTCAAAGGTGCCCATAGTGATATTCAGCAATGAGGTATGTAGCACTTTTTCCAGAATGAGTTTGTGAACTTAATTGTCAAACCTTGTATATTAGGCTCTCACTACCTTTTACCTGGACTACTTACTGTTCACACTTTCCAAACCCCACTCCACCACTCCTCTTCCTCCTTAGTTAACACATGTAACTTTTAACTCCCCGAAAGCTTAACTACTGTTGACCAGAAACCTTACCAATTAACATAAAGTCAATTAACACATATTTTGTCAGACAGGTAGCATGAAAATATCTTCTCCTATTCTGAAGGTTGTTTGTATGCTTTAGTTGTTGTACCTTTAGCTGTACATAAGATTTTCAGTTTGATCATGTCCCATTAATTTATTTTTGTTGTCGCTACAATTGCCAAAGAGGTCTTCTTCATAAAATCTTTTCCCAGGCTAATATTGTTAAGAGTTTTTCCCATGCTGTCTTCTAGAATTTTTATCATTTTATGTATTAAATTTACATTTTTTATCCAGCAAGAGTCAATTTTGGTAAGTGGTGAGAGGTGTGGGTACAGTGTCAATCTTCTATATGTGGCTAACCAGTTCTCCCAGCACCATTTATTAACTAGGGATTCTTTTCCCCCAAAGCACACACTCTCATTTTCCCCCCTAATGTCTCTAAGCTCTGGTAATTGCTAATCAGTCTTTCTAAATTGTAATTCTAAAATGTTGTCATTTTAAAAATTATGTAAATTGAATTGTACAGCATGTAATCCTTTGGGATTGGCTTTTTTCATTCAGTGTAATTTCCTGGAGAGTCATATATGTCAATAGTTCTTTCCTTTTTGTTGCTAAGTAGTAGTCCATAGTATGCAGATACCACAGTTTATTTACCCACTCACCTGTTGAAGAACTTATAGGCTGATTCCAGTTTTTGGCTGCTATGAACATTTGTGTACAGGTTTTTGTGCCAATATAAGTTGCCATTCCTCTCTCTGGGATAAATGCCCAACAGTGTAATTGTTAGGTAACATTATAGTGTTGGTTTTTTTTTTAAGAAGCTGCCAAACAATTTTCAGAAACACTGTACCATTTTACATTCCTGTGAGCAATGTAAATGTATGAGTGAAACAGTTTCTCGGTTCTTTTTTTTGAGAGACCAAGTCTCACTCTCTGGCCCAGGCAAGGGTGCAGTGGTATGATAATAGCTCACTGCAACCTCAAACTCCTGGGCTCAAGCAATCCTCTCATCTCAGCCTCCTCCTTTTTATATTTTTAGATGGGGTCTCACCGTGTTTTCTAGGCTGGTCTCCAAAGCTGGACCTTAAACAAGGTGCAATACCAAACCTCCTGCCTTGGCATCTCAGAGTTCTGGGATTATAGGCATAAGCCACCATGACTGACCACCACACTCTTATCAACATTTGGCATTGTCACAATTTCTTGTTTTTGCTACTTTGATAGATGTGTAGAGATTGCTCATTATGGTTTTAATTTACATTTCTCTAGTGGCTAATGGTGTTGAATATTTATTACGTTTCTCTAGTGGCTATGGTGTTGAATGTGGTATATCATTTGCATATACACTCTTTGGTGAAATGTCTGTAAATGTCTTTTGCCCAATTTTTAGTTGTATTGTTGTTTTTTTAACTGTTGAGTTTTCAGAGTTCTTTATATATTTGAGATTAAAGTCCTCTATTACATATGTGGCTTTTGCATATTTTCACCCAGTCTATAGTTGTCTTTTCATCTTAGAGGGTCTTCACAGTGCAAAAATTTTAAATTTTGACAGAATCAAAAAGTTCCCCTTTGTGGGTCATTCTTTTTGTAACAAGCTTAGGAACTCTTTGCCTAACCCAGATTACAAAAATGTTCTCCTATATTGTGTTCTAAAATGGTTATAGTTTTGCATTTTACATTTGAGTCTGTGATGTACTTTGAGTTTAATTTTTCTATAAGCTGTGAGACGTAGATCAAGGTTTAATTTGTTTGCTTATGGATGTCCAATTGTTCCAGCACTATTTGTTGAAAAGTCTATCATTTCTCCATTGAATTACTTTGGTATCTTTGACAAAAGTCATTTGGATATATTAGTGTGGTTTCATTCCTGTGTTCTCTACTCTGTTGTGTTGCTTTGTATGTATGTCTATCTCTCTGCCAATTACGCACAGTCTTAATTACTGTAGCTATACAAGTATGTCTTAAAACCAAATAGACTGGTTCCTCCAACTTTTTTCTTTTTCAAGTTTTTTAGCCATTCTAGTTCTTTACACTTCCATGTACAATATTTTAGAATAATATTGCCTATATCTAGAAAAAAATCTTGCTGAGACTTTGATAGGAATTGTATTAAACCTGTATATCAATTTGAGCAGAGCTGACATTTTTATTAAGCCTTCCAACTCATGAACGTGACATGTCTCTCCATTTAATTAGGTCTTCTTTAATTGGTTTCACCAGCATTTTTCATTTGTCAGCATGTAAGTCCCATGTATATTTTTTCAGAGTCACAGCTAAGTATTTAATTTTCTTTTGTGCAAAAATTAATGGTATAATTTTACCTTGAAGATATTACAGGTTCAGATCCAGACCACCACAATAAAGCAAATTTCACAATAAAATGAGTCATACATATAAAAGTTATGTTTTCACTATACTATATTATATTTGTAATGGCATTATGTCTAAAAAACAATGCATATATCTTAATTTAAAAATACTGTATTATTTTATGTGTAAAATGCTAGCAATCATTTGAGCCTTTAGCAACTCATAATCTTTTCCCTGGTTCAGGTTCTTGCCTTGATGTTGATGGCTGCTGACTGATTGGGGTGATGATTGCTAAAGGTTAGAGTGGCTGTGGGAAGTTCTTAAAATAAGACAATTAAATATGTCATAGTGATTGACTCTTCCTTTCATGAAAAATTTCTCTGTAGCATGTAATCTTGTTTAATAGCATTTTACCCACAGAAGACCTTCTTTCAAAATTGGAGTCCATCCTCTTAAACTTTGCTGCTGCTTTTTCAACTAAGTTTATTGGATATTCTAAATCTTTTGCTGTCATTTCAATCATGTTCACAGCATCTTGAGTAGATTCCATCTCAAGAACCACTTTATTTGCTCATTTATAAGAAGCAACTCCTCATCTGTTTGAGTTTGATCATGAGATTGGAGCAATATGATCAGATCTTCAGGCTCCACTTCTAAGTCTAGTTCTCTTGCTATTTGTACCACATCTATAAATATTTCCTTCACTTCAAAGTCATTCATGGGATTTAGAATCAACTTCTTCCAAATTCCTATTAATATTGATATTTTGACCTCCTCACATGAATCATGAATGTTCTTTTTTTTGAGACAGAGTCTTACTATGTTGCCCTCGGTAGAGTGAGGTGGCATGACAGCTCACAGGAAACTCAAACTCTTGGGCTTATGTGATTCTCTTGCTTCAGCCTCCCAAGTAGCTGGGACTACAGGTGCCCGCTGCAATACCCAGCTATTTTGTTGTTGTTGTTGCAGTTGTCATTGTTGTTTCAGCTGGCTCGGGCTAGGTTTGAACCCTCCAGCCTGAGTGTATGTGGCAGGCACCCTATCCACTGAGCTATGGGCATGAGCGACAAATGTTCTTAATGGCATCTAAAATGGTGAAAACCTTACTTGAAGGTTTTCAATTTACTTTGCTCAAATCCATGACAAGAACCTGTCCATGAAAACTATCGTGTCAGGAAATATAGTTTTAATTTTTTTTTAATTGTTAAATCATAGCTGTGTATATTAGTGCAATCGCCTGTACCCATTCTAAGATGCACCATAGATGTGGCCCCACCCATGAAGATACCTCCACCAAAACCTCCCCCCTCCCTTCCACTTCCTTGGCACTTTTTCCATAATCCTGTGTTATAGTTGGGTTATAGCCTTCATGTGAAAGATATAATTTAGCTTTATAGTAGGGCTGAGTACATTGGATACTTTTTATTCCATTCCTGGGATATGTTGCTAAGAAGAATATGTTCCAGCTCCATCCATGTAAACATGAAAGAGGTAAAGTCTCCATCTTTCTTTAAGGATGCATAGTATTCCATGGTATACATGTACCATAATTTGCTAGTCCATTTGTGGGTCGATGGGCACTTGGGCTTCTTCCATGACTTAGCAATTATGAATTGGGCTGCAATAACCATTCTGGTACAGATATCTTTGTTATATTGTGACTTTTGGTCTTCTGGGTATAAACCTAGTAAAGGAATTATAGGATCGAATGGCAGGTCTATTTTTAGGTCTCTAAATATTCTCCAAACATCCTTCCAGAAGGAAAGTATTAGTGGGCATTCCCACCAGCAGTGTAGAAGTGCTCCCTTTCCTCCACATCCATGCCAAAATTTCTGGTTTTGGGATTTTGTTATGTGGGCTACTCTTACTGGGGTTAGGTAATATCTCAAAGTAGTTTTGATTTGCATTTCTCTGATGATTAAGGATGATGAGCTTCTTTTCATGTGTTTGTAGATTTTGCATCTGTCTTCTTTAGAGAAGTTTCTCTTCAAGTCCCTTGCCCACCCTCAGATGGGATCACGTGTTCTTTTCTTGCTAATACGTTTGACTTCTCTGTGGATTCTGGTTATTAGACTTTTATCAGAGGTATAACTTGCAAATATTTTTTCCCATTCTGAGGACTGTTTGCTTGCTTTACTTACTATGTTCTTGGCTGTGCAGAAGCTGTTTAGTTTGATCAGGTCCCAGTAGTGTATTTTTGATACTGCTTCAATTGCCTGGGGAGTCCTCCTCATAAAATATTCACCCAGGCCAATAACTTCAATAATTTTCACTGCACTTTCTTCAAGTATTTTTATAGTTTCAGGTCTTAAGTTTAAATCTTTCATCCAGTGAGAATCTATCTTAGTTAATGGTGAAAGGTGTGGGTCCAATTTCAATCTTCTACAGGTTGGCAGCCAGTTTACACAGCACCATTTGTTAAGTAGGGAATCTTTTCCCCACTGAATGTTTTTAACTGGCTTGTCAAAGATCAAATAATGGTAGGTAGCTGGATTTATCTCTTGGTTCTCTATTCTGTTCCATAAATCTACTTCTCTGCTTTTCTGCCAGCACCATGATGTTTTGATCACTATTGACTTACAGTACAGTCTCAGGAATGGTAGCGTGATTCCTCCTGCTTTGTTTTTATTCCTGAGTAATGTTTTGGCTATTCGAGGTTTTTTCTGATTCCATATAAAAACGAAGCATTATTTTCTCAAGATCTCTAAAGTATGACAATGGAGCTTTAATAGGTATTGCATTAAAATTATATATTGCATTGGGCATTATGGACATTTTAACAACGTTGATTCTTCCCAGCCAGGAGCATGATATGTTTTTCCATCTGTTAACATCTTCGGCTATTTCTTTTCTTAGACTTTCATAGTTCTCTTTGCAGAGATCTTTCAAATCCTTTGTTAGGTATACGACCACATATAACATCTTCTTTGGGACTTTTGATAAAGGAATAGAGTCTTTAACTGTTCAGTTTGGTTATTGTTGGTATATATAAAGGCTACCGATTTATGGGTGTTGATTTTGTAGCCTGAGACATTACTATTTTCCTTGATCACCTCGAAAAGTTTTCTAGTAGAATTTCTAGTGTTTTCCAGATATATGATCATATCATCTGTGAAGAGTGAAAGTTTGATTTCTTCTGACCCTCTGTGGATACCCTTGATCGCGTTTTCTTCCCTAATTGCAATGGCTATAACTTCCATTACAATGTTAAAGAGCAATGGAGACAATGGGCAACCTTGCCTGGTTTCTGATCTCAGTGGAAATGATTTCAATTCAACTCCATTCAATACGATATTGGCTGTGGGTTTGCTGTAGATGGCCTCTATTAGTTTAAGAAATGTCCCTTCTATACCAATTTTCTTAAGTGTTCTGATCATGAAGAGTTGCTGGATATTAACAAAAGCTTTTTCTGCATCAATTGAAAAAATCGTGTGGTCTTTGTTTTATAATTTGTTTATTGCTGAATTACATTTATAGATTTATGTATATTGAACCAGCCTTGAGACCCTGGGATAAATCCGACTTGGTCATGGTGTATAATTTTTTTTGATGTGTTGTTGGATTCTGTTTGTTAGGATCTTATTGAGTATTTTAGCATC
>CAUYPK010011912.1:0-17448 GCA_963574355.1 Loris lydekkerianus | reverse complement strand
AACATTGTTAAAATGCCTATTTTACCCAAAGCAATCTACAGTTTAACATTAGCAACATCTAGAAACTTGTTAGAATGCAATTTATGAGGCTTCACCCCAGACATACGGAATGAAAATCTCTGGGGTCAGCCCAGCAATCAGTACTTTAATCAGCCTTCCTGGAGATTCTGATGAATGATAAAGTTTGAGAAACACTGCTCTGGACAGGAGACTTTTAAGGCAACTTAGACCTCGCCATCCAATGAGGGATTGGCCTTAGCGTCTCACTGTTTCTGACTTTTTAACTTGCAGTCAAGTCTCCCTGGAAGCCTGAGACTCCTGAGAAAATGAATTCCCAGCTTCTTTCTTTTGTCTCTAATGCTGTGATTCTGAGCAACTACTTTTAGTTTGCTGAATGAATCATTTTCTTTCACCTCTGGCTTAGGGTTACACAGTTAAATTGGAGTTTTATCTCATTTTTATTTATTTTTTTGAGACAGGGTCTTACTCTTTTGCTGAATTTTAGATACCAAAAAATATATATTTTAGTTTAAGTATGTGCTATGCAATATTTGGATTATACTTACGTTAAGAAGTACTTGTTGTGTATCTGAAATTAAAATTTAAACCCTAGTCTGTTTGCTCTCCCCTCTGCCTGCAGCACTCTTCTCCCTGGCTGACTGTGTTCTCCCATTCTTCAAGATCACCATCTCCTTTTGGAGGCCTTCAAAGACATGCTGGATATGACTGATCCCCCTAGGCTGTACTTCTGTGGTTTGTACTTTACTGAAATTGTTTTAATTACTCGGTAGTTTTTTTTTTCCCTACTGCCATGTTTCCCCGAAAATAAGACATACTTACAGGTTTCCTTCTGGGTGAAATATAAGGCATCCCCCCAAAATAAGGCCCCCCCCAGGCTATGTCTCGGAATGAAAATTAATTTACGGTAAACTGGTTGCTAGCACCGCCCTGACTGGTGTCGAGCAACCAGTGAACATTAAGTGGAGTTCTGACGTCACTACTGTGTGGAGGTGGAGCAGAGGTCGGAGTGAGTGGTGAGCGCGGGGCGGGAGAGAGGAGGAGACTTTCACAGATGCGTATAGAAGAACAGGAGGATCAGAGCGGACGGGACGCTGCGAACAATAAATGTGTACAGTATTTTTCTTCATGGAAAAATAAGACATCCCCTGAAAATAAGACCTAGCGCATCTTTGGGAGCAAAAATTAATATAAGACACTGTCTTATTTTCGGGGAAACAGGGTAGACTGAAGCTCTCTAAGGACAGGAATGAAATCTGTCTTATTGATCATTGTATCTCCAGGGCCTACAACCAATTTGCAGACACTCAAATATTTGCTTAGTAAATAAATTAATGGTCCTTTGTGCACCTTGGGGTTTCTAGAACCATGAGCATATGCTGGCGGCATCCCACCTCACCCTCTCCTTGGGCTGCTGCTGTGATCCTGACTAACCTGTGCAGGGTTCTGGCACAAACAGAAGTAGGGTGCTGGGTCAGAGAGAGCTGAGGCAGAGGTGGGAGCAGAATCCCAGCCCTGCCCTCTGCTTGCTATGTCAGCTGGCTGAAATCTTAGCTGAATCTCTTTTGATCAGTGGGGGAGTCCCAATATACCTTGATTGTAAAGATCCAATGAGACAATGCTTAATAATGGGATTTTGTGCAGAGAAATACGAAAATAGGATTTAATTTTGAACTCTGAATTTATAGCTCAGGGCTGTTCATCCCTTAATTCTGCCCTTCTTGATCCATTTCTATTTGCATTTTCTTCTAGTAACGATCATAGGTACCACTTACTATGTGCACCAGGCACTATGTTTCTGCTTTTCATGTATCATTTTTAATCTCTACCAGCCAAATAGACATCCCCATTTCACAGAACAATAAATTGAGACCCAAAGAGTTTACATGATATTCCTAATAAAGAGCAGAGCTTGGATTAAAACTCAAGCTGGCTACAGAAGCCATAGCCCTTGAATTGCAGCACGTTAAATCCTGACTCTGGTTTCATGATTAGAATGTTGACCTTTGCTAGTTCCTTCGGGGACCTGCACTCCGTTCGGGTGGCCTGTCTCCCCTGGCTCTGAGCCCTGGTTGGGACACTGCTGCAAGGGGCTAACAATATTCCGCTCCAGTCAGCCGATGCAAAAGGCACAGGACAGTCTGTAAATATCACTGCTTCACCCCAAATCAGGCCCACTTCTGGTGCTGCCTCAAACCTCATCTGAAAGTCTAGTGTTTAAAAGCAATACCTTTCTCTGATGATTAGGGAAATGCAAATCAAACCACCCTGAGATTGATATCAACCCTAGTGAGAATAGCCCACATCACAGCATCTCAAAGCTGCAAATGCTGGCCTGGATGTGGAGAGCAGGGACACTTTCACACTGCTTTTTAAACTAATACAACCTCCGTGGAAAGAAGCATGGAGATTCCTCAGAGCTAAAAGCAAACCTCCCGTTTGATCCTGTAATCCCATTACTAGATAATATACCCAGAAGAAATGAAATCATTTTATCAAAAGGACATTTGCACTCGAATGTTCATTGCAGCTGAATTCAGAATTGCCCAGATGTGGAATCAACCCAACTGCCCTCTACACACTATGAATGGATTAATAAACAGTGGCATATGTACACCATGGAATACTATTCAGCTATAAAAAGATGGAGACTTTACATCTTTTGTATTAACCTGGGTGGAGTTGAAGAACGTTCTTCTTAGTGAAGTATCAGAAGTATGGAAAAGCAAGTATCCAATGTTCTTGATACTAATATGAAACCAACAGATTGCCAGGAAAGTTATGTAACCAGTGTGATATAAACGTGTCAACCGGTCTGTGAAACTAGTGTATGATGCCCCATGATCATACCAATGTACATAGCTATGATTTAATAAAAAAAAAAAAAAAAAAAAAAACCAGATAAAAAACTATACATTCACATGAGTGAAAAACAATTGAATTCAAGGGAGAGGGCAGGAAAAAAGGGAGATTGTTTAGCTTTCATCTAAAGCTGTGTAAATTTTAGCTACAACATAATGGTACACAGCCCTAGGTGAAGGGCTCGACTACGACTTCAACTTTACCTAACAAATGCAAGCAATGTGCTGCTTGCTAACTGTTTGTACCCTCATATTATCTGAAATAGAACAAAACAAAACATTAACAACCCCTGCCTTTCTGTTTTCAGCACAGCTCATGTAGGCTCCCTCAGACACAGTGGCTGAGCCTGTCCTGTGCATCTTGGTGAACCGTGTGCTGCGGGTGTTGCTGGTCACCTCCCAACAACCATTTCCCTTCTTCTTGCTAGAAGCCCTTGATTTTATTCATCTATTTCTTTCCCGCACAGCCCAGGAGAGGAGACCCCACTCAGCTCTAGGAATAAGTTACAATTGTCTATTCATGGAAGCTCCTTTTTCTGTCACCTGTTTGGGACGGGCGATAATGCCATAATGGCCGGTGGGCTAAGAGCAGAGATCTCCTGAAGGCTTCTGGGAAATGTTTCCTTACCCACGAAGAGACAATGGGAGGATTTGCCATTGTTTGCTCAGCTTCCTCTTCGCCCTCTGTTACCCTGGGTGTGAGTTCTTAAAGCCAAGGGAGCCATGTTGTGTCCATGAGAAGGGCTAGTGCACGCTGGCAACGGAAAGAAGCTAAGTTTTGATAACATCACTGAGACACTGCATAACCCATTCTGAAAGGAGTTCTACCTTGAACTTACGTAAGATAATACAAGCTGCACAGATGTCAGGTCATGTGTTCAGTTAGGGTTTGTATGTCTGTTATTTGCAGTGACAGCATTGTAACTTATACTGTGTAACTCTCCATTTTCTTCTCTTAGTTAACCATGGACTATGAGCTCCTGGAAAGCAGCAATGTTTTCCCTGTTTAAACTTATATCCTCAGCTCTATTATTATATTAATAATTGACACACAGAAGGCACTCATCAAACACTTGTTGACTGAATGATCAACAGGTCTGCTCGGGAAGGAAACTCACTGATGGTGGAGCTGTGACTGTCTCCCGCGAGGCAGGTGGAAATCAAAGCACCAAGGGCTGCTGTGCGTAGACCAGTGACGGCATCAGCTCGATCATTGTCACATGTAATTGGGGTAGAATTCTTGAAGGTCAGAGTAGGAAGGGGTCTTGTACATAGCTATCCTAAACTACCTTACAAAAAAAGATGAGGAAATGAGTCCCAAAGAAGGCAAGTAACTTGTCCAAGTCACCTGTATAATTTTGGACACTGTTCCTTTAAGCCAGCCCAACTCATAATTTGCTGTATGACTTGGGCACATCACACACCCTCTCCTAAGCCTTTTTCCAATGTGGGTCACCAAGGGGCAGTAATTCCTGTGTGCTCACTTCCAGGTGCATGCTAAAAGCAAATGCTGTGACAGAGTTTTGTAAGTTATACAATTCCAGGAAAATTTGCTTATCTATTCCAATAGACACTACATATCTGTGTATTGAAGTGAAATGAGGGAAGGAACTCTAACTGGGATGCTGGCATGCTTTGGTGGTGGGTTTTTAGGGAACATTAAAAAAGAAGAGACTGAAATATAAGAAAAGTGTAAAGAAACGATGCTGAAATTCAAAATTCTGAATTTTTGAGAGCTTGTTGGACCCGGTATTATGTTAGACACAATGAATCCACTATTTTGTATAATCATGGCATTGACCCTGAAAAACAGGTGGGTTGGTTTCTACCAGTGAAGAAACTGAGTCCATGAGACGTTTGACACATCGCTGAGGTAAAAGTTGGATTTGCAATCTCATGGCCTGGCTCAGCCTTCACGTTCTTTCTGCCACACCATGGGCCACTCCAGAAACCTGAGGGCGTCTATCTGGATGACCCCATTGGAGGCCTTTCTGCCCCTGGCATACCCAGGCTTCCCACTGCCCACAGGTCCTGCCCTGACGGTTGCACCTGTCAAGGTGACCTGGACGTTGATGGTTCAGAGATCATCTCATCTCATAGTCCGTAAAAGTCCAGGCATGGAGAATTCTTTCCTTTTGTTTTGGTGTCCAGGCCATGCAATTTGTTTTCATTTCAGTAGTTTGGTGGCTGTAGTACAAGCTCCGGGATACAGGTCACAGGAGAGTATGTGTGACCCCGGTCAGGCAGACCTGCGTTCAGGGTCCATTTCTACTGTTGCTCGTTCAGAGGCCACGCAGGTCTCTTCTGGGTTTCAGTTTTTTCACTGGTAACATGCAGAGAATACTTCACTTGCAGGAATCTCAGAAGTGGTGATGGAGTTTCTGCATATAGTAGATGCTTAAAAATGACAGCTATTCTTTAAATTCATTCATTAAAAAATAATTTAACTTTTCTTTCTTCCTGTTAGCATTCTGGGTCCTTCCAGTGCAGTTACTATTATTTTTTTTTCTGTCTCTGTACTTTCCTCTCTTGTTCTCAAACCAGCTTGTATTTCCTGGAATGATGCTTCTGATAGGTCCTTCTCTGTATTTTCTCTGCTTTTGTCTCCCAGCTCTGTTTATCCCCCCAAGTAGATTCTTCCCTTCTCAGCCCAGTCTCTCTCTCTCAGTCTGTGCACTCGGCAACAGGGGCCTTTTTGCCCCAGACCTTTTAGATGTGGTCATATAAACAATTGTGTTGCCCCAAGTTTGTTTCCAGCTCCATCCAGCATCCATTCTGCACCAGGAATTTTTGAGGCCAAAACATGTGGCTGCGGAAGGGACTCCCATGGCATTTGCTGAGGTGCGTCTGGATTCTGCAGTCAGCAAGCAGCCTTTGAAGCCTACACTGCATCTGGTTGCAAATGTTTTTGGCCAACAAGGAGCTCAATTATCTATGCACTTTTTTCCAATCTCTCTTTCAATCTGTTAAAAACATCCAGATTTCTTGGGTTTTATTTAGAATGGAAAACTATAACCACTTGGGAACTCTCTGATAGTAAAAACCTTTGCTGGTTCCCCATTGCCTACGGAATAAAGGCTATGGCACTCTGCAGGCAACCAAGGCCCCCCGAGCCCGGCCTCAGATGGAGCCTTTAATCAGGGGTTCTTAATCTGGGGTTTGGGAATCTCATGAAGTTCCAGGCAAAATTATTTGTACACACTTTTTAATTTTTCTGGGTAGAAAGTCCAAAGCTTTCATCCATTTCTCAGAGGGGTTTAAAAATCAAAGTGATTATGAGCCCATGAATCCACGAGGGTTGCTCTTGAACCAAAGGCCGGGCACAGCCAGCTCTCGTTTCATAGCCTTTGTCCCGAAGCTCTCATCTGCTGTGCCCGCCGCCTTCCTAGCCCATGTCTGCCACTTTCCACCTTGCTGGCTTCTCTTTTCTATTTCCTCTTAATAGCAATATCTGTACCATCAAGCTGACCACGGGCTCTATTTCTTGATAATCATTTAGTTTGTCATTAATGATAATTACCTTAAATGTCTTAGTTTGGCTTCCCCACAGAAGCAGACCTTGAGACTCTAAATCAGTGGGCAAATGATAAATTTGGGGGTGATCCTGGAGAGCATCAGAAAGGAAGTGGAGACATGAACAAGTGGAGAAGGGGGTGACAGAGAGTCACTGTCAGCAGGTTAGCCATGTGGCCAGCTGGAGTCTAATCCTCCTGGGCGCACATGCCTGGGGTTTCTTCTGGGGGAACAGGAACTAGGGTACTTGTTCACGGCTTGAGGAGGGGGGACAGACGGCAGGAATTCCCTAGCATTGTGCTGGTTAGTGTGCAGGGAGAGTGGGCTCTAGCAGCCAGGGGATGCCCTTAGGTAAGGAGTTGTGGGTGACAGCAGTTGGAAGTTGGTCTGGCTTATCCCAAAAGAGTATATGCTGAGGGGATGCAGGTGGGGCCCAAACAATGTCTGCCACATGACCTAGACTTTCATGGATTTAGCATTGTCTTTGGATGACCCAGACTCTTTATGTCTCTGGACAGATGCTCTTCCCAGTCCAGCACAACCCCCGGGCTCCTCTCCTCATAGAAGCCATTCCTCTTGGGCTATGGCAGTGGACCTCTCACCAATTCCAAGGTGTGAACAACAATGCCTTGCTTCTATTTCAGCGTTCTCAACCTGCGGGTCGCGACTTGTAGGAACTGTATTAAAGGGCCGCAGCATTAGGAAGGTTGAGAACTACTGTTCTATTTGATTTCTCATTTTGTTCCCTTTGCCTAGAATGTCCTTGCCTCTTCCTGCTGAAGACATAAATCACAATTCAAGGCTAGGGTCAAATGCTCTCATTTCCATGGAACCTTCATCAATATACCTAAATTAAAACCAAAACGGTTTCGTTCCTTTGATCCCTACACGTCACATTCGAGCCTGTGAAATTAGCTATCCATGAAGGGTGTATTTACTCTCTCCTTGGCTGGAAAATGAAGTCCCTGAAATCAGGGATTGGTTTATTAATCTTTATGTCCCAGAGTTGTAGTAAATATTTGGCACACAGTAGGTATTTGGAAAAGATTTCCTGAGATGAAGTTCTCAGTATCCAAGAATACAATTCTTCATTAAACTACATCATGCCATTGGAAATGGACTATTTTGTTTGGCCTCTGGAATCTGATAACATAGGTAGCTCATTCAAGGACTAGAATGGTTTTCTCTTGCATTGATCTATTGCAATCTCTTCATCTTGAGTTGCCTCTTTGGAAATCAGCACTTTAGGATTGCCTTAACTTTATCCTTTAGAGCAGTTTCTAATTAATGCATCAAATATTACATCTGTTGCATACTGTATTCCAGGCACTGGAAATACTCACTTGAAGGTGTTAGAACTACAATGTCTGGCCTGTGCGTACAATCTGGTGGTGGTCCCTAACTGTTCTGTGTGTCTGTCTTCTCTCCAGGACCAGACTGTGAACTCAATAAAGAGGTTTCCGGGTCTCCAAGCCCCAGAACACACTGCACTGAGTTGTTATTAATTTTTTCTCAAGACATAGCTCAGCTGTGTCCTTTGGGAAATACAGGTTGGGTTAGGTGCCTGTGGAGGGGGCTTGCCATGCTATCCTAAAATCATTAGCTTTGTTCCCATCTAATCAGCTGTCAGCTGCTTGAGATCAGGAGGTGTATTTTGCTTGGCTTCTTTTTGAAAGGGGAGTCTGATATATAGAAGGTCCTCAGTCTCTGTGAATGGCATTGAACTCACGTGTGCGTGTTTTCTTGTTTAGGAGAAAAAATCCACAGTAATCCCAGCGGTGGGTGACTCTCCCAATGGGCCATCCTCCAACATCCTCTTTTTCCCTTCCTCCATCCAGGTTTTCACTAACTTCCTTGATTGATTTGCAGAATAGGTTACACAGAACCCCAGTAAAGCTAAAATAGAAAATGTACGGAACTGCCAGGGATTGCTATACTTTCTTAGCATGTAGAGGCAATTTTTCGCTCAGGCTCTCACTTCACCTTTAGTTCTTTTATTCAAAGAAAGAAATTCTTTATGCCTTCTAGAGGGTGACAGAAGCTCCAAGTTTTTTAATTGAAATTATATTGCTTAACATGAAGATGTTGTGCATATGGTGGGTCGAGATATGCTGTGTCCGTGTTCTGGTGGGCGTTGGTATTTAGAAAAAAAGTCGGAAGGATTTTTAACCCTTGATGTATCTTTAATCATTTTTGTAACTCTTCTTCAGATATTTTATTTTCTCTCAGTTTATTCTCCATATTTTTCCTGTGCCCTAAATGTTTTGTTGCTATATTATCAGATTGCAGCTTTAAAGGTTCAAGGGTCTATGTAGGCCTTGCCCTTACCAAACAGTGAGTTTGGTAGGAGTCCTCTCTAGGAGGGTAGCAAAGAGATCCAGGGCTGGGGAGTGAAAGCTGATGGGAAAAGGGCGGCCAAAAACAAGGTGGTCAATTAGAGGAACCCTCAAAGTAACTAGGGTTCACGACTAAAAAGGCCAGTGTAAGTAGCCAGAACACAAACACGGAAGTTTAAGTCGTTAACTAGACTACCCTAGGTCAGAACAGTGTGAGATGTGAGCCACGGAAAACAGAACGTGGCTAAGGCATGAAGTTGTGAGCAGAAGCAGCCGCTTGGACCATCCTCTGAGCTGATGTGCCGTGTCTGAAGGAGAGGCAGGTGTGGTGCTGGAGGACCTGGCGGCAGTCTGCACAGAAGATGCAGACAAAGGGGCCTTTCTAGTAGGGTTCATCCCGTAACACTTTCCAGCCTTTGGTTACTGTCGGGAAACAGGGTTGTACTATCTGTGGAAGGAGGAAATACCTTAGGCAGCCACGCTTGTTATGCTTTCCCTCTAAAGTCTATTTCCAGTTCATTTGGATTTTAGCTTAAAAAAAAATGTCGACCCACAGACTTAGCACACCCAATCTTTGTGAGCCTGTGGGACAGCTGTGCAGGGTCAAATTCAGACTCGGGGCCCCAGCACAGCCATGAGGGAGAGTAAGACCACACTGACTCCAGGGACCCGACAGAGACACTCCACAGCCCTCGCCCCACCCCAGTGCCACCTCTGCTCATGGCCCTTGCTGTGGCTCTGACCCTCACACACACAGCTGTGTGCTACGCCCGTGACAGTGTACCTGGAAAGGTGACACTTAAAGCATGGTTGGTCTTACCCCATATGGAGGTACGAGTTAAGAATTTCTGAGTCCCAGGTCTGTTGATTTCAAGGAGGCCTTTCTTCTCCCAGTGGACTCACTCCTGCACTTGAGTCAAGGATTCCTTGTTATGAAAGAACTTGCTTATTTCAAGGAGTCCATCCTGGTTATGTTGCCTTGACAAAAAAAAAAAAAACAACTCTGAGCTGTGACCGGCGTGGTCTTGTTCTCTGCCGTGGTTCTCACAGAGTGTTATTGCTGAGAATCAGGCTGTTGGTGTTGTATGTAAGTGCTGCAGGTCCCAGACATGGTGACTGAGACCAGGTGTCACTGTCTGCTGAGAGGTCAGTAAGCCAAGAATAAGGAGCACCACAAATAGACACTGCCCCCCACCCTGCCATGGGCTGCCGGGCGCAGACCTGCTGCTGGTTTGGAGTTTATGGAACCGAGAAGATGGTGCGTTTGATGTGTGTTCCATGTTAGTGTCTAAGACCCCCACTTGGGGAGGGATTTAGGGGGCAACATGGGGATGGAATTGCTGAGAACTTTTCACAAAGATGGAAACACCAGAGAAGATGCAAAACTGAGGGAGACAGTTAAAAGTTCAGATGTGGTCGGATCTGGGGGCTCCTGGGAAACATCTGAGAGCAAATTCTGAGTAGCTGTTTGGACACAAAGGCCTGGAGCTACAAGTGTGGCCGGGCCAGAGATATGATTTTGTGTGTCATCATCATGTTGTTTGTGACCCTGTAGTAGCAGGCTGAGCTGAGCAGTCAAGCAGCACCAGAGACCGTCCTGGATCCCCTGGGCACCCCCGGCCCCACCTGTCTCCATCCCTGTCTCTTTCTCTCTCTGACTCTTCTGTACTCTGTGCCTGGGGTAGTGTCCTGTTTATAGGATGCTTCGTAAATGTTTTCATTTATTCCAAAGACTCCCTCGACAGACATCTCAGACCTACTTAAAATCTGCTGGCGACTCTGGTTGTTCGGCAGAGTGTGTTTGGGAACTGTGAGCTTTCTGATGGCTGGGCTCTGGGACATGGCGGGCCAGGAACACGCAGGGAGACTGCTAATTGCATTTACTGGACCACACGCCTTCTCTTGCTCTCATAGGAAAACATGTTTCCAAGAAATATGGGGTTTGTCTGAGGTCCAAGGCACTTAGACAATGGAGAAAACAAGTCTTTGAAGTTGTGGTTAATGTCTCTGCCTGTCTGAAGACCTAACCTGCTGTTGCTTTATTTATATCTGAACAACTAGCACTTTAGGATACATTTGTCTAGATTTCATGTATACAATTTTTTTCTTAGTTTGGGTAAATAACTCTTTGTTCAAGGTTTTCAATGCTCTTAATGTGAATTAGATATGGGTCTGGGTTTCGAGACCAAAAACCAAGTTTGTGTATTGCCTTTGACCCCTAGAAACAGACAGCTTTGAGCAAGTAACTCTACTTGTTTGAGCTTTGTTTTTTAAACTCATAACAGGGATTAGCATTATCTGCCTCCTAGGGCAGTTGCGAGGGCTCAGTGAAACAAACGGTGTGAAAGCAGGTACTTCATGTTCATTCACAAAACCTCACCAGGTTTAGGACTCCACGAAGCTTCCAAACATCCAGGGGAGTGGGAGACTTTCTGCTCATCTTCAGTTGGGAAGGGTCCTCTCATCCCACATCTTACTTTACCTATGGATAAAGTGAGCAACTCTGCTTCAGAAGGTACCCCTGAAATAATATCATAAACCACTGTAGTTGTTGCAAATTGCTTCATCTCTCCAGAATAGCCACTTGTTTGGGGGGTAAATTTCTCTCACTCTAACGATGTGGTCTGCTGGAGGTTGCTTAGCACAGATCTTGCTGTGGGCTGGAGGAATTGGCCGCTGGCCTAGGCTGTTCATAGCCTTCCAGGCCTCCAACCACAGTTACCATCCAGGAATGTGCACAGGATCCATCTGGGCCAATGTCTTCGGAAGTTTAAGTGAATGCTGACTAGGAGGACAGACACACTTTCTTCCTGTGAATGTGGAGGCAGGTAGAGGTAATAGGTAACGAGTAGGTCCTGGGATCAAAATCACCCTGGCCTGCTGAGCTTGAGGCCAGCTCAGCCCTGATCTTTATGGACTCACGAGCCTCTGGGCTTCCCTTTTTTTGCTGCTTCTAGTTTGGTCAGAGTTTCAGAGTTTCGCACTTGCAGCCATCACAGTTGTTTCAGCTATCGGTCGTTGCATGACAAGCTACCTTCAAATTTAATAGCATAAGGCAGCCACAAGGATTCCATTGTGGATCTGTGGATCAGGAATTCAGACGAAGTACCATGGTAATAGCGTCTCCCAGTTCCACGGTTTCTGAAGCTTCCGCTAAGGAGACTTGAATAGAGGGTGGTTCAGATGGCTCAAATGGTGGGGCTAGAACAAGGGGGCCGAAGTTCCCACTAGTAACACGGCTCCTTCACCTACTTCTTCTGTGACATCGGGGCTGGAATGACCCAAGGCTGAGCTCACCTGGGGCTGTTACTCGGAGCTCCAGTGTGTGGCTTCTCTCTGTGTGGCTGGGGTTTCTCCCAGGCTGGTGGTTAGGTTCTGAGAAGGAATGTCCCAAGAAGTATTGGGAGAGCAAGGGTCTGAGACAAGGTGTGAAGACTCTGAAGTCATATCGTGTCACTTCTAATATACTCTATTGGTGGAAGCAATTAAGGAGAGGGGACATGGGCCCCACCAATTGATAGAAAGAATCTCAAAGAATTTGTGACCATTAGGAAATTTGAACAGTCATAACCATCTTAATTAATACACCTGACTTCCTTTTTTGTATCCAGGCTCACCACTTGACCTCCTGTCACCTGTCAACCCTTACTCTGATACCACAACTTCCCTCCTCCTGCCAACTCTCCCTTACTTTCCTTATTTTATTCACAGCTGTTAGTCCCTTAATAAAGGGAAAAAGGTTTCATTGAACTAAAGAGAAACCAGAGTATCCTTACTGAGTCTTGGCTCCTTGATGTGAGCAATGGGTATTTCTCGTATGCTCTTGGGTACATCTCTGCATTACAAAGCCGTAGGAGTTAAAAGCTGGAAAGAGTATGAGAAGAGATGTCGTTTATACCCTTAAGTTTGCAGATTCAGTTGGAACTCAGCTATACTAGTCATTATGTTAACTACAGAGGATGAAGAGTTAGCTAAGTTCACAGAATATTCAGAATGTCTCTTATTTTTACAAGAGATTTATAATCTTGGGAGATATTTCCTAAACATTAAAAAAAAACCTTGTCTTTCCCAGATTGTTAATTGTTTTATGAAGGAAAAAGTTACGTTCTCTAATTAAATTTGTGAAATGCTAGGTTCAATAAAATTGAACAATCAAATGTGGTCTTTGTCGTAAGACTTTCTAAGCCTTTACTACGCAACTCTTGGCCCTGAATGTTTGCTGAATGAGGTTGTTGGATGAACGTGGACTGCCCATGGCCAAGGCAGAGGGAGGGTAAAGCAGGTGCATTCCTCAGACTTCTCTGCCTCATGGCTCCTTTTCTTGCACCTTATACCTGAACTGTCATGGAGAGTATTTTGGGAGTAAGAGCAGAAGGGGGAATACAAGCATCCCTTTTCCATCCCTCCCTTTCCCCTTTATGTTGGCCTTGTCCAAGGTCTGGACTTCTGCCTGGTATCTTTGTGTGCATTTCTGTTTCTTGATGAAATGCAGAAAGGGCTCTGACCCCTAGTCTGCTAGTGGGGAAACTCAGACAATCTAGCCTCACTCTTGCTAGGACCCTGTTCTTGGTGCTGCACGAATTCTGCTTCAAAAGGACTGAAGTTCCAAACCACTGTGCCAATTTGAGAATCACCACCCTCTTAGACTGGATATTAAATGCTGCCTTCCAGAAGCTTCCCCAGTGAGTTGGCCTCTTTTTGACAGTTGAATTACCCCTGGTAAGTGGTTACCCTGGTCTAGGTCCTGAGCTAAAGTATAAAGTAGCCTCAGTACTTTATGTGGGTTGAACCACATAAAATTTCTGTCTTTTCAGTTAAAAAATAGTTAAATATTGGCAATTGCATGGTTATGGGTAAAGTCAATGTGTCTCTGAATTAAGCCTGAGTTGGGCCAGACTTGGGCATTGTGACAGTCCAATAAATTGTGCCTCTTCAAAGTGATCATCTTTAAATCTCTAGCTCTTACAGAGAACTTGAGTGCATGGTGGGGGATGTGGAAAAAGGAATTTCCTACTGGCCATGCTAGCCATTCTTCTATTTTACAGAACAATTAAGCTCTGGCCTGGGAATTCACAAAGCAGCCTGCCAGACAAAAGCTCTACTGTTAACCAGACACACCTGTCCTTAGAAGGTGGTTTGGCAACTACGCATTGTTACTTAATACTGCCCTTCCCTCCAGTGATTGATTAAAATGTTCCTTCTAGCCAGATATTCTCCTCTTTGTGAAGTTCAGGGAAATACTTTCCCCTCTCCCATCTCATTTCATTTTCAGGGATGTTTTGCTGCATCCTAAATAACTGCCTGGAAGGTTGATACATTCCATCTGGCTGAGGGTATTGACCCCGTTTTGCAAATGAGGAGCTCGTAGTTCAGGTTGGTTGATGAACTTGATAAAGGCCACACTGCCAAGTGTGCTGCAGCTGGAATTTGAACTCAGGTCTGTGTGACTCCTACTCCAGCTGTCTCACTCACTGCAGGGCCCAGTGCTGTCTGTCCTCACGCGCAATCTCCCTAGTTGGGTTGGCTGAAAACGTGGTGCTTGAGAGCTTGTTCAGACACAGCTTGAGTCCCGCTGTCACTCACTAAATATCTTGGGTAAGTGACTTAACCTCTCTGTTTCAGTTTCCTCACGTGTAAAATAGAGATAGTAAAGATAACATTTTTAAAAATGTCATTGTGAAGATTCAATGACTTGAAAGTAATAGCTCTCAGCACAGTTATTACTTCCTATCCCCACCCTCCTATTTCTGTTTTCTTTGCTTTTCCATTGACCTGTGTTGCTGAAGATGTGGTCAGTATGTGTTGGGCTAGCATTTCCTCAATCCGGAGACAGACTATTTGGGAGCCCAAAGAAGCATCATTCTCATTCCCTTCGCCACTTGGAACAGATTCCGAGGAATTCTAAATGGCCAACAAGAGGGGATGAGATGGTACAAATTAAATAGCCATCAATAATCCCCTAGGGTTCGACATTTAAGTTGTGCCAAACTTTTGCAATTATAAATACAAAGAGCAAGGACAATTTGTGGAAAATGAACTAGAAAATTAAAAGACTGAGAAACTGAAAATATAAGCAGGCAGCAGCCATACCACATGTGACGATGAAACACACATCTCCTGTCACAAGCAACCCATGAAGCTAATGCACCAATCTGCAGCGGTTGGCTCAGGATGTGGCCAGCAGTGATGGCCATTGTCCCACTTTTGGTCCCACTTCTATGTCAGGGCCACTCAGACAAAGCCAAATACATTTTCCAAACCCATGACACAAGGTGCCCTTCTACTAGTTAGCCTGCCTCCAGCTCCCCCATGCCAGCAACCCCCAATCAGAGCACACCTGAGGCTTCGCTTTTATTCTTGCCATAAAGAATTCCAGTTAGAGTTTGGCCTGGGCTTTGTCTCTCAGGCCAGCCACCAGCTCCGTTCATGGTCAGTGTGCTCAGTGCCTCTTCTCCTTCACTCTGGAAGGTGCAGATGTTTCTGCCACACCCTCTGTGGCCCTGTGACCTGCATGCAGTATGGTGTCTGTAAGGAGGATGCTGGGACTACATAAAGTCAGAATATGAGTATGACTTCTTCCCCTTAGTCAGGCTGGTGGCTGACGTGGGGCTCAGAGAAGACTCAGGACACCCAAAGGAGTAGCCCAAACTTGGTGCTAGGTACTAGCATGGCTGCCTTTGGGCGCCTGACTCCAAGCTTGTCCTCAGGTCGAACTGGCATAATTAGGTTACCTACCAGAACAATTCAAGCTTTTCCATGTGAACATGGTCCAGATTGTCAGAAAAAATTTGGTTCAAGCTATTCTGTACAAACTGTAGGACTTGGCAGTCATGGTAACAGTGATGCTGACAGTGACACTGAAGATGCGGTCCACCAGTGCTCTTAGTATGAAGATCTGTGGTAAATTCCCCACCCTGCAGCAGTGAGTCCTGGGTCACAGAACATTTCTGGTCCCCAAGTGTCATCCTGTTCACAACAAACCTTAACTAGTCTTAGCCAACCAGGGCACTGACCTCAGCTGGTGCGACGTTGATGAAGGTTTTCCTGGGGATGGTGGCCCAAATGGAGAGTGAGCCCTTGTAGCCCATGATGGCTGTGTCCTCACAGGTCCCATCCACCATGAGGTTGTCAATGAAGGTGTTCTACCCAGCCATGGTGCTGCTATTGGTGCTGCTGCTGGGTCCATGGCTGGTAGGTTGGAGCAGGTGCTGCCATCTGGACCCCAGTTCTGTAGCTGTGCAGCAGCCCTCACATCACCACCATAAATAAAACATTAATTAAATACACCCAAATGCTTTTCTAGTTCACACGAATTTAGTGATCTTTGGTAAATAAATAGGATTATTTAAAAAAAACATATTATTAGTAAATTAAGAGTAAAAATGTTTCCAAATTGTCAGCATACTTTTTGCCTAGGTTTTAATGGACATTTTTTATATTCTAGGGTGTTAAAGTTTGACATAAAGGTTATAAAACTCTAAACTCAACCAAAACCAAAATGATCTATATAAAAGATTGATAACTAGAATTTACAGAGAACTCAAATTAATCAACAAAAAAGAGCAAACAATCCTGTCTATAACTTGGAAGAGACATGAACAGAAATTTCTCTGCAGAGGACAGACAAATGGCCAACAAATATATGAAGAAATGCTTATTATCTCAATCATCAAAGAAATGCAAACCAAGACCACCCTGAGATACCACCTAACCCCAACAAGATTAGCCAACATCACAAAGTCTCACAAAGTCCCACTTTGTGATATGGCACACTTCTACACTGCTGGTGGAACTTCAAACTAACACAGCTTGTTTGGAAAGAAGTATGGAAAATCCTCAAAGAATTCAACATAGATCTTCCATTTGATTCTGTAACCCCATTACTAGGCTTCTACCCAACAGAAAAAAAAAAAATCATTTTCTCATGAGAACTTTTGCACTAGATTGTTTATCGCAGCTCAATTTATAATTGCCAAGATGTGGAAATACCTTAAGTGTCCAGCAACCCAGGAATGGATTAATAAACTGTGGTGTGTGTATAGCACGGAATATTATTCAGCCATAAAAAGATGGAGACTTTCTATCTTTTGTACTGACCTGGATGGGGGTTGGATAACATCCTTCTTAGTAAAGTATCACATGAATAGAAAAGCAAGTATTCAATGTCCTCAATCCTAATATGAAGCCAGCAGATGATTTAATATACACCCACATAAGAGAAAAACTAAATTCAATTCAAGATGGGAGAGGCAAAGAAAAGAGAGTAGTGGGGGCCGGGGGATGGGTGCGCTTTCACCCAAGGGGCACAATGTAAGGATACATGGCACACCTCCTGGGTGCAGGACACAACTACAACAGGAATTCTACCTAACAAATGCAAACACTATAACCTAATTGTTTCTACTCTCTTATTAATCTGAAATTAAAAAAAAATTTCTTTCTAGCTCACCTATCTGACTTTGAGTTATTATCCAGTGCAAGTGACAGGGACTAACTCCCTTGCTGTCCAAAGCTCTGAATAGGTAACTTCCCCTTGTTCTGACTTAGGTGGTCTGTCTTTATTTCTTTTTTTTTTTATTTTTTTTATTTTTATTAAATCATAGCTGTGTACATTGATATGATCATGGGGCATCATATACTAGCTTCATAAACCATTTGACACATTTTCATCCCAATATTCAACATAGCCTTCCTGGCATTTTCCCAGTCACCGTGGCATG
>CAUYPK010011911.1:0-14043 GCA_963574355.1 Loris lydekkerianus | reverse complement strand
TCTTTCATGTTTACATGGATGGAGCTGGAACATATTCTCCTTAGCAAAGTATCCCAGGAATGGAAGAAAAAGTACCCAATGTACTCAGCCCTACTATGAAGGTAAACTATAGCTTTCACATTAAGGCTATAACCCAACTATACCACAAGACTACTAGGAAAGGACCAAGGAAGGGGAAGGGAGGGGGGAGGTTTGGGTGGAGGGAGGGTGATGGGTTGGGCCACATCTATGGTGCATATTTTTATCTATAATAATAATAAAATAATAATAATTAAAAAAAAAAAAAAAAAAAGAAACTTAAATGAATTACTGTCCGGAAAACCCTCAGAGTAGTGCTCCATAAATTAAGATTGCTAAGGCAATTATTCTTTCTCCCTTCTCTCCAGCACGTAGTGTTCTTCCCGCGCCTCATGGCCTGGCTCATGCCCATGAGCCAGCCACCGTGGCTATCAAGAAAAGGCGCGAGCGCTACCTGGCCTAGCAGGCGCTGGCTGACAACCGGGAGGTGCTATTTTCAGTAGCCTAGACTGGAAGACTCGGGCCCCGCCCCTCTAAATTGACCCACACCGCCTGAGCCGCCCGCAGGCCTTAGCTCAGCCCTCTCCCTGTAGCTCTGCTCTCTGGCGTGGCCTGATTCCGGTTGTTTCTGCCTGGTCCCGCCCTTCATCAAGCTCCGCCCACACCACGCCCCCTTTGTTTCATTATATCTGCGCGCCTTGGGGAGGGCTCTGCGCTAGTGGCCCAGTCTAATCAGCGTGACCAATCCTTGCTCTCTGTTGCAGCATGGGCGCTGTCCTGGGAGCCCAGGATGCAGAGGTGAGTGAGGCAGGACTATCCTTGCAGGACCCTAGGAATTCCCAGGATGTGCCTTTCATTGGGGATTGGAGTCCTCTGGCTTCCTGCTAGGTGTCTGGGCAGTGCTCCAAAGCTGGCCTGGGAGCTGGCGTGAGAAGATTGGAGCTCTCTGAAGATCCCAGTCCTCCCTTGCTTCCATCACTGTATTATCTGCCTCCTATCCTCTGTGCAATGCTGGCAATAAACCTGTCTCTGGGCCCCAGCATGCCACCTCTCCATGGCTGCCTGGTCCCCACCCACCCTGTGCAGATGGTAGGAGGGGCCCAGGTGAGTGGGGCCTCACTATGTGATGATGCTCTGGGCAGCCGAGGTGCATATTAGAGAGCAGAAGGACCCTAATTACTCTGGACTAGATGGTCATCATGTGGTGGCTACTTTTGGGGGAGAATTCCCTGGGGTCTGGGCTGTGGATGCTCATCAAGCCTGCCTGTGGTGTCATAGCTCACGGCAACCTCAAACTCTTGAGCTTGAGCAATCCTTTTGCCTCAGCCTCCTGGGTGGCTGAGCCTACAGGTGTGCGCCACTACACATGACTAGTTTTTCTGTTTTTAGTAGAGATGAGGTCTTGCTCTTATTCAGGCTGGTCTCGAACTCCTGAGCTCAAGCAATCCTCTTGCCTCAGCCTTCCATAGTGCTGGGATTACAGGCATGAGCCACCTGGCCATGCCTAATGAAAGGGATTAAAGTAGCTGAGACACCTCCCGGCAGATTGGCACACATGAGACCTGATCCTGCAGAAAGCTTCTTGAGGCAGTACCAGGTGGTGATTAAGGACACAGGTTGGTGGTGGGGTCAGACAGACTTTGGTTTTAATACTAGTTCTGGCCCTTATCAGCTGTGTGACTTTAGGCAAGTTATTTAATCCCTAAAATCAGGGATTCTGATTTGACAGCCCATGAGGATGCTAGGGAGGTCCCTCACTGCAATCCTATTATTAACCATTGCCCCTTATATCATCCGATTCCTCATCTTTTAAAGACAGGATAAAAAATTTATCAGCTATAGTTGCAGTCCTATTCCTATTACTCCCCAAACCCTCTCCCAATGTACTCCAAACCCATGCAGGGCTACTAACATCTGATTCATCCCGCTGAGGACAACTATGACCCTATCCAGCAAGAAGCAATTCTGAAAGACTGACCTTCAACCCCATCACCCCTTTAAACAAGAGCTGGGAGCCTTAGCAGCTTAAACCTTCCCCCACCTTTCCTCCCAAAACAAAAGGCCTGCCTGGCCCCACCCTGAGATTTCTGCAGGAAAGATGCTAGCCCACTAAGACCTTTCAGCAACCTGTGGAATCTTCCTCCCCCTATACCCACTATAAAAACAACTCTCCTCATTGTAGCCGCCATCTTTGTCCAGGCTGGTCTCAGTTCCCTTTCATTAAACTTGGCCTGAGCCTCTCCTGGTTTCTGGATGCACTTCTGAACCCCTTTCAAATCTCAATTTCATCATCTGTAAAACAGGACGTCATAGAACTGATGAAAGATTTAAAGATAATGCTCACGACTTAGCTTGTACAAGTGTCTTATATAGTTGACCTGACATATCTCTGAGTTCCACATCCTCAGATTCAACCAACCTCGGATAGAAAATATTTTTTAAAAAGATCAGGCATGGTGGTTCATGCCTATAATCCTAGCACTCTGGAAGGCCGAGGTGGGTGAATTGGCTGAGCTTGGGAGTTCGAGACCAGCCTGAACCAAAGCAAGACCCCATGTCTAAAAAAAAACGAGGTGAGTGTAGTGGCAGGTGCCGATAGTCCCAGCTACTTGGGAGGCAGAGGCAAGAGGATAGCTTGAGCCCAAGAGTTTGAGGTTGCTGTGAGCTTTGACTATACAGCACTCTACTGAGGCAACAAACTGAGACTGTCTCAAAAAAAGAAAAAAAGTTTTAAAAAGAGGCCAGGTGTGGTGGCCCATGTCTATGATCCCAACAGTTTGAGAGGCCAGGGCAGGAAAAACAATTAAGGACAGGAGTTCAAGACCATCCCAGGCAACACAGTGAGCCCCCCTCCCCCCATCTCTGCAAACAAACAAGACATATATAAGCTAGGTACGGTGGGACACACCTGTAGTCTCAGCTACTCAGGACGCTGAGGCAGGAGGATCCCTTGAGCCCAGAAGTTTGAAGTTACAGTGAACTTCGGTGATGCTACTGCATTCCAGCCTGGGTGATAGAGCGAGACCCTGTCTCTAAAAAAAAAAAAGAAAGAAAGAATAGAAAACAATAGTACAAACAAAAATTTAAGAAGTACAAATGAAAAACCAATAGAATATAACTATTTACACAGTATTTACATTGTGTTAGGCATCATAAGTAATCTAAAGATGATTTAAAGCATATAGGAGGACATAAGTAGGTGGTGTGCAAATACGCCACCATTTTATATTAGAGACTTGAGCACCCAAGGATTTTGGTACAGAGGCGGTCCTGGGGCCAATCTTGCATGGATACCAAGAGATGACTGTACTTACCTGCTAAGTGGGAACCGTAACAGTGTCTACCCCACAGGGTCATGGTGGAGATTAAATGAATACATGTGTAGTGCTCAGAACAATGCCTGGCAGGTAGTAAGTGTATAAGAAGAGTTATTAGCTCTACAAGTACTGATATTTGTATACATATTCATATTAAGTGTCTGGAATTGCCAGCTGTTCAAATAAATGACAGGTAGTATTAGGGGAAAAGCAGCTTCCCCTTTCTTGGGCTTGGGAAGATTGCCTGAGGCACAGACAGAGCAGCTATTTGCATTGGTTTATTGAGGGCTCAGTCAGTGTGGACTAGACTCTGGGAAGGCTTTACAGTAGAGGAGGCTGCTGGAGATGGTAGGGTCACTCCAGGCAGCGGGAAAGCATGGGTCATTTCTGAGGAGTGGCCATACTGGAATGGCCATCCAGGATGATGCCCTGTATCATATCACCAACTTTGAGATTTGATTTCCGTTTCCCAGCCATAGAGGTGAGTGTTCCCATTTTACAGATGCAGTAAAAGGCTCAGAGAGAGTCATTAGAGTTCTCAGGGTCCCTAAGGTGTTCAGGATGTGGGAGGTTCTCTGTGAAGCTCCCAGGATGCTCTCCAGTCCCAAGAAGTCCCCTGAGCATGCTTCACATTTGGGAAGCTCCAGAAAGGGGTGACTTGTCTCCTAGGAGCAGCAGCAGTCTTCCTCCCCATCCTTAGGACTTAGAGCTCCAGGGTCTTTCAGAGCCTCAACAGGGCATAGGACTCCCATTGTTCCAGCCCCCCTCTTGTACCCCAGACTGGCAAAACCGGTTCTGGGGAAGGGGGGCGGGGAGCAGGCACGTTGAGACAGCCGCCTGACTCTCTGCGAGGTTCCCTCCACCTTCACCAACCCCCTCCCTGCCCCACACAATACCAGGAGCTTGCATGGCCCTGCTCAGGGCCGTGCTGACATCGCCCCCGAGGACTTGGCTGCAACCCCAGAGCCCCCAGGGTGTCCTGAAGCCCTGGACCGTGCTGGCAGCTGGACGGAGCTCCCTGGCTGAGGTAGGGCCCCAACTGGGTGCCAGCAGCCCCATTCTCCTACTGCCAATTTTCTCGAAGTCCTTTGTGCTGCTTGCCTGGCCTCTGATCCTGGCCCTGATCCCCCGTGGCTTCCTGATGCTCTGTAGACTGCTTGATCTGGATCTCCTCTCCAGCCATGACCTCCCACTTGGCTTTGTCTTTTAGGGGGCCGAGGGATCCTGGCAGGGTCTCTGCTCCTCTGGGCAGCAGGGCAAGGGGCACCAGGGAAGGGTGCAGGGAAAAGCTGGGTATGGAAGGCCAGCGGCACTTTCCCTGGACCCAGTGTTCAGGGACCCTCTCTAGCATACTGGCCAAGTGGGCCCACTGTCCTCTATAATTAGCAGTGCCCACCAGTTGGTCCTCTCCTCAGCCCCTGCCTCCGTTCTGGGCTTATAGAGACACTTAGGATGACAGGTTTCCTAGACAGGGCATAGTGGGGGGCGGGGGTCCCTTAGGAGCTACTTTACAGATAGGGATATGAGCTACTTGCCTGAGGCCATGCAGCTGGTCAGTGTCAATACCAGGCTGGCCCAGGAACTTGGGGCAGGTTCCATGAGTTTCCAGAATGACCTCATGGGCACTATAGTTTGTCCTGTAATTATGTCCCTGTACATGGAGCCAGTTCTCTTCCTCAGGTTTGTTTTTTTTGTTTGTTTGTTTGTTTTTTAACAGGGATGAGCTACACACAATATGAACACAGCTTTGCCCCACCTAAATTCCCATCACTGAGGCAAGGTGGGCCACGTCCCTGGCAGGCATCCCAGCAAGATGGGTCATTCTCATTGCTCCTTGGCCTGGGCATAGGTGGAGGTCAATATACTCCTGACCTCCTCCACTAGAGACCTGCCTCCAGCTTTGTCTCCTCAAAAAGGCTTCCTCCTCCCCTCTCCCCACACTCACCTAGCCCTCTCCTCTGAGGTCTTAATGGAGGTGCTCCTGCTCCAAGGACTCAATGTTTTGCTTATTTATCTTTGCCAATGATGGGGATCCCTCTTTCCCCTCCAGGGACCCACATAGAGAGAATCTCCAAGAATACGGGGAGCAGGGGCATGAGCACCCACAGAAGCAAGTGGGACTTCTGTGTTGAGGACTTTTGATTCCTGGAGAGAGAAAGACCTATCTGGTGGGTAGTGGCCTCCTGTGCCTTCTTCCACCTGTTCCTACGGTGCAGTGTGTGTTTCTCCCTCACTGCTTCATCTTCCTCACCCGTGTGAAGACCCAAGCCACTGCCCCACCCCACTAGAGGAAGACTGCAGATAATAAGAATATTCTGAAGGGTGACTATCAATGACAAACTCCCAGCATGCACCAGATGTTTATATGCATTAATGGCAACTCTCACATTAGTGTTGGGAAGCTGGCTGACCATCCTATTTTCCAGATGAGGAAACTAAGGCTAGGAAAGCTTGCTCAGATGGGTACTCTTCAGGCTTGAGGGGCAGAGGCTAAAGGTACAAGGTTAGCTAGAGCTCCCACTGTAAAGGAGGGCCCCTTAGGAGCAGCCAGCCCCTTCTTTGGACTTCCCAGCAGTTGAGGGGTTGTGTAGATAGAGTAGAGCCCCCAGCAGCTGTCCCTCACTGGGTCTTCTCTTTCCTCCCTCTCTCCATGGGCCTCTGACTTGTTTAGGCCAAGGCTCTCTCTTTCCATGGGCACTGGGTCCCTGGGCATTTCAGCCAGGCAGCAGTTAGCTATTACCTCCTCCTGGAAGCCTTCCTGGAATCCTCAGGTTGAGTTGAGCCCATCCTCCTACTCTGATGGCCCCTGGCTCTTGCCAGCCTGAATTGTAACTTTTTGTTTTCTTGAAACGTTTGTCCATCTGTCTCCCTGGGTTTTTCTGGGCTTCATATCTGTGTCTGAATATCTGGTCTGGATGAAATTGTCAGTGTCTCTGGTCTCCGTCTCCATCTCTGGGTCCCTGAATGTCTTAGCATCTGTGGTCTTTCTAATTTGCAGTGCTTTGGGGTCCCAGTTTCTGAGTTGGTGTCTAAACGGTCTCTATTTATCTAGGTCTGTCTCAGTCTCTGTCTCCTAGGTCTCCTGGCCCTGCCAGGCTGGGAACTGCCCCTATGGCCTGAGAGAGCCTCTGGGGGGGTCCTTGCTGCCCGGCCTGCCCACAGCTAGGCCAGGCTAGGGTAGGCCCCCGCCCAGCCCGCTGCCTGCTCCCTCCCTCCCTCCCTCCCTGCTGCTTGCCTCACCACAGGGTTTGATGAATCAAACTCTTTGTCTGGGTGGGATCTCCCCCAGCCAACTGGGCAGAGAGAGGGCTTCCCCTGCCGGAGCAGCGGGCCTCGGCTGGAGAGGTGAGGGGCTGCTGGAGGGCACCCAGAGGAGGGCCACACAGCAAAGGCTGTGGGCTTGGACCACTCTGGGATTATCAGTCCCTTCCTGATTCTGGATCCCCCTGGGAGCAGGACCCTTTCAGCCTGGACCACCCAAGGGCTGGGAGCTGGGATAGGGAAAAGCCCCTCTTTCCCCCCAAGCTGGGGGGCTGGGTGACATCCCTGCCTTTCTCTGGGAGGGCCAAGCCTGATCTGGGTGGTGGTTTGCCTGCCAGTCTGTGACCTTCCCAGCCAGCTTGGCATGGGTGTGGGCACCACTCAGCGCTGAAGGCTGCAATTCTGGGCATGGGGGGAGGCATCACCCAAGCTAGGACTTGTGGGCCTATGTGTTTGTGTCTGTGTTCTGGTGTATGTATGTAAATAGAACAGAGTGTGAGAAAGCTTGGGGTATATGTGTACAAATATCAAATGAGTCGGTGTATGTTTGTGAGAAAGTGTATTTAGTTGTGTAAAAATGAGTGTCTGTGAATGTGTGAGCCTGAGGTTGAGACGTCTGAGTGTATCTATGAAAATGTGCATGTACGTATGTGTACTTGGGAGAAAATGTGTGCTTATACATTTTGGAACATGAATTTATGTGACAATTTATGTATCTGCATGTGTGATTGCATGTCTGTGTGTTAGAGAATGCACAAGGTTGTTAAAACCATAGACTCAAAAAACTGAAATGGCTGCATGTGAATCCTGGCTTTGCTGTTTCCCAAATAACAACCGCTCTGTGCCCTACTTTCCTCACCTGTAAAATAGGGGTGATAACAGCATCAACTCATAGGGTTGTCGTGATGATGAAATGAGATAATACATGTACAGTACTTGGCCTGTCATTCAAGAAGTGCCAGGTAAGCATGAGCTATTACTATATAACTAGGTGTGTGAGTGTGCTTGTACAAACGTATGTACACACTTGTAAACAAGCATTCGTCCAGGCCTCCAGGATGTAGTGGCTTACTGGCCAGCCCTGCTGTCCTATATCTAGGGTCTGATCCCTTTTCTCCTACAGGCCGAGGTGAGTGGCTAAGCAAAAGAGGAATGGACTGTGGGCCACCTGCCACCCTCCAGCCCCACCTGGCTGGGCCACCTGGCACTGACTGCCACCCAGTAGCTGTGTGCCAGCAAGACAGTCCGTCCTTTGTGGAGCTGCCCACCCTGCAGCCTCCAAACCCTGTGTGTCTGGACCTTTTCCCTGTTGCCCCAGAGGAGCTGCGGGCTCCTGGCAGCCGCTGGTCCCTGGGGACCCCTGCCCCTCTCCAAGGGCTGTTATGGCCAGCATCCTTAGGAGGTGCAGAAGCAGAGATCTCCACTGGTGGAGGAATACGGCCCAGCAGGGCTGGCAGCTGGCCACACTGTCCTGCTGCCCCGCCCCCAGCTCTGGAGGGCCCCTGGAGTCACCAGCATCCACAGCCACAGCGCCGGGCCAGCCATGGCTCTGAGAAGAAGTCAGCCTGTGAGTCACCTTGGGGGAGGTGTGGCCCCATGGGGTGGATAGGGGAGGCACTGGGTGGCTCTTTTAGACGCCTTTAAGCCCTAAGTTCCCTCCAAAGTCAGGACAAGTAGTAGGTTTTAGTGACAAGGAAACTAGGGCTCAGGAAAGACAAGTGACCTGTCCAACTTACACAGCAAGTCACTGTCCTGGGTACCCTGGCCTCTTTACCCACCCTTTGCCCATTGCAGTAGGGACTGCTCTCTTCACCCCTTTGTTGACCCTATTGCTCTGGGGACCAGCTGCCAGCAGAATCCCAGCTTCTTCCTCAGGCCTGATAGGTGATGCTCAGGGAGGAGGCTGGAGGGCCCCAGTGGGTGGCCTGTGCTCTCACACACCCCTACCCCCAGGGCGCAAGATGCGGGTGTACCAGCGTGAGGAGGTGGAGGGCAGCCTAGAGGCCCAGGATGTCTTCCTGGAGCCCAGCGAGACCTTGCAGGAGCAGGCCCCGAGCACAGATGAGCCTAGACCCCAGGAACTGTCTGCATGCACACGACCGAGCCTCGAAGGGCCTGAGCGAAGGCGCTTCTCCGCATCTGAGCTGATGACCCGTCTGCACTCCTCGCTGCGCCTGGGGCGGAATTCAGCATCCAAGGCACCCATTCCTGCGTCAGGCACTGAAGCAGCCCGGGAAGGTACCAGCTCCCTCCCCGGGCCCTAACACCGCCAGGGTGCTGGTCAGTTGGGGTGTGCTGCCCCCGTGTCCAGGGCCACTGTCTGGACTACCCGCCTCCGGCCCTCACTCTCGGCAGGAAAAGCATCTGGAAGGGAGTCGCGAGGTGTAGAGATGAGGTTGGACGGTGTGTCGCTGCCTGACCCTGTTGACTCAAGGGAGCGCTCTGGCTGTTGGCCCGAGTCCAGGTACCACCTCCCTCCCTGGGGGTTGGGTCCCAGGCAGGGTGTAGGTAAAGAAGGGCCCTGACGCTCTCTATTTCCTAGGCTAGACACGCAAGAAGAGCCTTTGGGTACCAGGAGCGCCAGCGAACGGCGCCAGTCACGATTCCTCCTTAACTGTACGTGGAAGGGGGTCACAGAAGAACCGGCTGGGATGTGGAAACGGGGAAACTGGGGTTTGGAAAGTTGAGAGGTAGGGATCGTATGAGGAGAGGATGGAAGTCTCAGTACAGTATCTAGCACAGGGACTAGCATGCAGTTGGTGCTCAATTAATGTTTATGGGATGAATGAATTCACTGTGGCGAGATACCTGAACCTCCGCAAATGCTTACGTGATGGGCCCATGGGGGTGGGGTGGGGGAGGAGCCGGGCTGGGGCCAGACGAGCGCCCCACGGCCCCTTCCCGCCCTGTCTCTCCCTTTTCCCGCCCAGCCGTACTCTACCAGGAATACAGCGACGTGGCCAGCGCCCGCGAACTGCGGCGGCAGCAGCGCGAGGAGGAGGGCCCGGGGGACGAGGCCGAGGGCGCGGAGGAGGGGCCCGGGCCGCCTCGCGCCAACCTCTCCCCAAGCAGCTCCTTCCGCGCGCAGCGGTCGGCGCGTGGCTCCACCTTCTCCCTGTGGCAGGACATCCCCGACGTGCGCGGCAGCGGCGTGCTGGCCACGCTGAGCCTGCGTGACTGCAAACTGCAGGAGGTGGGCGCGGGGACCAGGCGGGGCGGGGCCTCCAGGGGGACCAGCCGGGGGGCGGTCCTGAGGCCAGGAGCGGGTGGTGCAACTGAAAGGACCCGCCCGGAGTATATGATCCCGGGACTCAGCGGCGACACTGGGCATAAGGGGACCGGGCCACAGAGGGCAGGGCTGGAAGAGGGTGTGGTCCTGGGGCTCAGACGAGGGTGGGGGCAATTGAAGGGGCGGGCCAGGGGTAAGTACTTCATGGGGAACTTATCCCGGACCCGGGCCAGGAGGGTGCGGGGCCACAAAAAGGGGGCGGGCGCCGGTGGCACTGTCGACTGGGAGAGTGGGTGCTAGGCCCTCACTAGTTGGTGCTGGGTGAAAGCGAGGGCAGAGCAGGGGAGCCCAAAGCGAGTGGAGAACTAAGCACGGGTGGGAAAGGGGCGGATCCATGGGGCGGGGTCTAGGGGAGGGGCGGAGCCACTGGGAGGGCAAACGCCTAGTGGGCGTGAGACCAGGTGGGGGCGGGGCGGGGCATCAGGGGCGGGGGTAATGGAAGGGCTCACCGCAGACAGGGCAGGCACCGGGGTGACTTGGTGGAAGTAGAGTAAGGGTCGAGGTCGAGGACTCCCAGTTGGGTTTGTACAATTGCCCGCGGCTAGAAATGGATCCCCAGGCTAGCCCAGCGCCAGATTAAGGGTGGAGGCTAGAGAAGAGGCGGGGACGCAGGGTGTGGCTGTCTCTAGACAGGTGCGGGATGCGAAGCCAGGGCGTCTGGGGTGGGCTGGTTCAGCCATTTCAACCTGGTGTCCACCTTCCCTTAGGCCAAGTTTGAGCTGATCACATCCGAGGCCTCCTACATCCACAGCCTGTCAGTGGCCGTGGGACACTTCCTAGGCTCTACTGAGCTAAGTGAGTGTCTAGGGGCCCAGGACAAGCAGTGGCTGTTTTCCAAACTGCCTGAGGTCAAGAGCACCAGCGAGAGGTGAGGAGTGTGGCCTGGCCCAGGGCCGGAACCTCTCACATCTGGGATCTTTGTCCTGGCACTGACTACTCGCTGACCCTGCAGGTTCCTGCAGGACCTGGAGCAGCGGCTGGAGGCAGATGTACTGCGCTTCAGTGTGTGTGATGTGGTCTTGGACCACTGCCCGGCCTTCCGCCGAGTCTACCTGCCCTATGTCACCAACCAGGCCTACCAGGAGCGCACCTACCAACGCCTGCTGTAGGCCTGGGAGATCTGAAGGGGGGAGGATAGAGGGAGTCTCAGGCAGGTGTAGGCACAGAGGACTGAGTAAGGAGAGGTGACACTAGGATGGGAGATGTCCCTGAAAGGGTCTCTGCGACCAGGGTAAGGTGAGACCAACCCCAAGCGGTAGAAAGGATGTGCTGAGAAGGTACCTGGAGACCCAGTGGGTAGCTGAGGTTATGGGTCCCAGGAATTCAGGCCCACCTGTGACTCCAGAACCCTTCCCATCTTCCAGCCTAGAGAACTCCAGGTTCCCCAGCATCCTGGCTCGCCTGGAGGAGTCTCCTGTGTGCCAACGCCTACCCCTCACTTCCTTCCTCATCCTGCCCTTTCAGAGGATCACCCGGCTCAAGATGCTGGTGGAGGTAATTAGGGGGGACTAGATTACAGTGAGGGCTGGGCAAGCTGTGCCATGGTGACCTCCACGGTGAGAATGGGCAAGGTCCTAGGGGGAGGATGTGCCTGCCTCATTGCATTGATCCTACTTTCCAGAACATTCTGAAGAGGACCACACAGGGCTCTGAAGATGAAGACATGGCCACCAAGGCCTTCAATGCTCTCAAGGAGGTGAGCTCAGCAGCGCAGGGGCTGCTTGGCTCCTGAGGGCCTCCCTGAACCCCCAGCATGTCTCTAAGAGACCCTTCAGCCATCAGTCTCTGGTCCCTAGGTAGGAGTCTGAGGCTGGGCTCTGGGAGCCTGAGTTAAGGGGCTGCAGGTGACCCCCTCATGGCCTTGCAGCTGGTGCAGGAGTGCAACGCTAGTGTACAGTCCATGAAGAGGACAGAGGAGCTCATCCACCTGAGCAAGAAGATACACTTTGAGGGCAAGGTGCACGCAGGATGGGGCACATGAAGGGGCAGCTCTTGTTCTCTCCTTGCCGGGGGGACTTCAGGCCAGTTCATCACAGCCCACACCCTCCAGTCTCCCACCCTGTGCTCTCTGCCTGGTGCCTCTGGGTCTGCCTGCCCTCTCTCCCCTTACCTATTCCTCTCATCCCCCCAGATCTTCCCGCTCATCTCTCAGGCCCGCTGGCTGGTTCGGCATGGGGAGCTGGTGGAGCTGGCACCACTGCCTGCAGCACCCCCTGCCAAGTTGAAGCTGTCCAGCAAGGCAGTCTACCTGCACCTCTTCAATGATTGCTTGCTGCTCTCTCGGCGGAAGGAGTGAGTCGGGGCAGGGATGGGAGTAGCTAGATCAGAGCCAGGCTCCTTTCTTCCCCACCACTGGGCTCCGTGACCAGTTCATTACTGGTCACGGAAGCCCTAGCCTGTGCCAGGCTATGCTGCCAGGGCATAGGGAACCTAGAAGTCTCCTGACGCAAAGGCAGAAATGTGCTGAAGGTCCATCTTCAAGATGAGACAGTCAAGAACTGGACTGTGTGCAGATGATTTACAGCTGCTCTGAGCTTAAGCCAGTTAGAGCAGAGATTAAGAGCACGACCCAAGAGTCCCATCTGTGCGCTGAGTCATAGCAATACTGACAGCCAACATTTACTCAGCACCTATTCTATGTCAGGCATGCTGTGTACATTATTCTCTTTTATCCTCCAAATACCTCCCTAGGAAGTAGACTCCCTTGTTATTCTCAGATCGTGGACCTGATGGGTGGGGGAATCCAGGAGGAAGCCACATCTGTCGGAAGCTAGATCCGAAGCTCTTACTCACTGTACTATCCTGCCTTCTGTGTGTAGAGACCACCACATGCAGAGATTCAGTGCGAAAATAACACATGAAAAGAATTTAGCACAGTGCCTCACATATAGTGAACATGTAGCTGTGAATATTACAAGTGAGGGAGGAGGAAGTCTTTTGGGACGAGGTAAGTCTTAAGTCTGGATGGGATGAAGGATGGACATCTTATGCCATAAGAATTTATTCCTGATTTATTTGCTTCCTGTGCATGGTGGCTCATGCCTGTAATCCCAGCCTTCAGGGGGGTTGAGGCAGGAGGATTGCTTGAGGCCAGGAGTTTGAGACCTGATTTATTTGTTCATTCAATAACCTGTTGTTGAATCCTTGTTCTGTACTAAGCCATCTGCTGAGTGCTGAGGACATAAATATGAATGATCTCTGCTCACAGGAGCTCTCAGACCAGTGAGAATATATCCTGACAGCCACATTATCAGGGTTTTGATGGGAGGATGTACTGTGGTGGATGTACTTACCCTGATGTGGGGTGAGAATCAGTAATGCTTCATAGAGGAAGGGACATTTGAGCTAAGTTTTGAAGGATGAGTAGGAGTTTTACAGGTAGAGAGGTAGTTTGGAGGAGGGGTTGGGGGTGGTACAGTGAAACCATAACATATAGGAGCAAACTGTGTGTTTGGGGAATGATGGAGCCTAATGTGGCTGGATTTGTAAAGAAGCCAGGCAGGAAAGGGAATGGGATGCTGAAAGGCATGGTAGAGAGATTAGATGTTTTCTTTTTTTTTTTTTTTTTTTAAGATCTATTTAATTAATTTATTTATTATTTTTATTTTTTTCTCTTTTTTTTTTTTCTTTATTTTGTATTGTTGGGGATTCATTGAGGGTACAATAAACCAGGTTATACTGATTGCATTTTTTAAAGTCCCTCTTACTGTCGTGTCTTGCGCCCAAAAGGTGTGGCACACATCAAAGCCCCACTCCCCTCCCTCCTTTCCTCTTTTTGTTCTTCCTTTCTGATTTCATTTTTTTTTTTCTTTTTTTAAGCAGGAACTCAACTTTATTGCGTCAAGCAGCTGCTTATATAGAGCGTGGAGAAGGGGCAGGGAAAGAAGGCGGGGGATGAGGTGCATGACAGGGTTGGGCCAATGGCATGGTACCCCATTGCCTGTATCTAGGTAGAGGCAGTTTCAGGCCGGGCCTTGCTGAGTCATTGCTACGCGGAAGTAGCTTGATGGATCTACTTCTAGTCAGGCTCGGGAAGTTGCACTAGGCCTCAGGCACATGGCAGGGCCCAAAAATTCCCTCTTTTGTTTTTTGTATGGCGGAAAAACATAGCCCCTGTCTTAGGTTGCCTGCTCTTGCAGTTTCAGTCTTACCCGTCAT
>CAUYPK010011910.1:0-21375 GCA_963574355.1 Loris lydekkerianus | reverse complement strand
ACAGCAGAGAGATCTGTAGTCATTCTAATATTCTTCCCCTTATAGGTTATGATTTTCTTACATCTGGCTGGTTGCAGGATTTTCTCCTTCATATTGACTTTGGTGAAGTTAATTACAATGTGTCTAGAAGATGCTTTATTTGGGCTGAATTGTGCTGGGGTTCTGAAACTGCTATCAGAATTTCAGTATCTCTGTCGAACCTTCTTTATCTAGGGGCTGTTCTGCAATACAAACTAGTCAGAATAAAAATTTTGACAAAGATAAACCAAAGGGAAAACATAAATGGAAAAAGCTATACCACCAGAATTAAAACCAGGTTTCTACAATGTATAATTGCCCCATCAGGAGACAAAATAAGATGTGTCATTGTGTTTTGGTACATCTAGAAGATCAACTAATATGTTTACATGGTTTTGTTAAAATCTCATTTAAAAAAAAAATCCTTCCACAAAGCTCCAAGGCAACCTAGTTAAATTCATCTAAAAATGGCTGTTTTATGTCAATTTGTTTTGCCTAAAAAAAAAAGTTATGTTTAGAATAAGAAACTTTGGACATAAAACCAGATACTTTAGAGTTATAAACCAAAGGGCAGTGCCTGTGGCTCAAAGGAGTAGGGCACTGGCCCCATATACCAGAGGTGGTGGATTCAAACCCAGCCCTGGCCCAAAATAATAATAATAATAATAAATAAAAATTTAAAAAATTAAAAATTGTTTTTCTGGATTTTTTTTTTACATCTTTTTACATACTAATAGCATTGGACGTTTTATCACAGATAAAATATTAACTCTGAAATAAACCCTGCAACCCCAACAAAAACTTTTTCTTTGAGATTCAGTTTAAATACAACAGATCTACTAAAGAAGAATCATATCTAAACTTATATAATTTTAAACCTAAACTAATAAAGAGAGACGGTACTTATAATATTTTTTTCTGAATACTAGTTTGTAAACCCTTCCATTTATAGAGAGAGAAAAAAAGAAGCAATTTTCATAAAACGGTATTATATAATTCAGATACATAAGGACCTTAAAACTATAGTTATTCTAAAATAATACTTGATTATAAGATTTTTGGGTTGAGAAAATGTATTTCTCAACACAAATCATTGACAAACACTTAATTTTATTAAATAAAACATTTGTAGTTTCATGCATAATTCACAAATTAAAATAAATATATAAGTTGATAATACGGACAGCAGTATTCATGTTAGGATAATTCTTATTTTATCATTCATAAAAATTTTTGAAGACTCTAAGGATTTTGTCCTTTCTCAAGTCTTTTTGAAACGTATCTATCCTCTGTGTCTAATCAGCAAAACTTCCCATAAGGATTTTTTCAGACACCAAAAGTACTTTCACCAGTCCTTTGTAAGAAGAACAAAAAAGTCCTTACAAAACCACCCAGAACAGTGTTCTCAGGAGGCTTTAGTACTTCTATGCTCAATATCTATTCTAAAATCTTCTTGCCTTACATTTAATTTTTTTCATGCACAACAGTGTGTGTAAATAATGTGGAGAATTAAACTAATATTGCTGAAAATGCCTCCAGATAAAGCAAATCAAATTCAATTGGGACTTTCTAAAATTCGTATTTAATTTTTTACATGATTAAGGGTTTAATGGAAAGTCAGGCACGAGAAGCTGTCCAGGTAGCTTATTTTCAGGTGTCATCACTGATACATACGCATTCTGCTCCGAAAACTAAAGCCGGGAGATGGGCAATGCTTCTCTTAAAAATAAGTTGATTTATTTATTATCCAATAAAGCTGACTGAGCTGGGTTCCCAGCTTCTTAATCAATAGGCATTAGTGTGTTAATAGGCTCTGGGAGGTTTGCGAGTATTTTAAGCACAGCTCGTATACATTTTATGATCCCCTTCAGGTTCTGTGCTTCACATATTAATCATATTTCCCAACGAAGGTCACAAAATTATTTCTCTGAAATGGAAATGCATTCCCTTAGTCATTTCTTACATTCCAGCTTCACTTAGGAATTTACATCTAATTGAAATTGTGCCTAAAGGAAAGGAAAGAGTTTTCTTTGTTTGTTTTTTTAGTTTTTAATTAATCACATTGATAAGTAAAACTAAAAACCTTTTTTGGTATTCTAACACTTAATCTGTGGGTTCTGATGTATTGTTGATGTAAAATGGGAGTGAAAGTTAGGGAAATTTTTGAAAAATACTCTGCATAACCTAGGAGACCTCAATCTCCAAAGTATTCCAAAGGGCCCCTGTATGGACCAGTTCCATCCATTTGCAAGTGTGTCCTGTGTGTTAGTGACAATGTATCCTGTGGGACAGTGAGAAATTGGCACAGTCTTCAGCAAGCATGTTAAAAGCTTGGAGCAATGACCAGATTGTCTGAAAATACATCAGTGTTTTTTGTACCTGAGTATTGTGCAGACTGGCACAAAATTGAAAAACCCCCCTGGCACTTGGCACTTTCATCTCTGCTTGTTATGCATTATTTATTTATTATCACTATTTACTTATTTATTTATTTGATTTTTAAAATTTTAACAACTGACCTTCAGTTTCACATTTATTTTCTGATTTTACTTTCCGGATTCTAGACTATTACTCTATGCATTTATTTTTCTATAATTTCATTACATTTTTGTCAATAAGTTTAAAACCCAATATATCTTGATGTTAAATTAGGTTACATTCCGGCTATTAAATGTTACCACTTACTAAAATCGGTAAAAAAGAAAATCAATGAGGCAAGTGCCATCCAATTTGGACAGGAATGATAAGCGAACACAGATGATGTTATATTGAAACTATGCAGAAAAAAGTCCAAAAATTGACAGAATTTTCACGGCTACCATCCTCCACGTCAGAGGTCATCCGAGCAGCCCATGTTCTCACCAACTAGATACTATAGCAGAACTAAGCACGAAGCAAGCAGAACAGAAGGAAGCCGGAAAAAGGATCCAGTTCAAGCACTCATAGGAAATGCATAAAAGATATTTTCCCGCTATTTATTTAGGGGACATGCCTCTGGTCTGTATGATAGTGAATGTTGCACCTAGGTGTAAATGTATTTATATTTATCCTGGGAAGGGGATTTGTAGAACTTGGTGAATACCTAAGGTGATCTTTTTCATGAGCTGTTGCAAGCTCTTAATTCATATTTTTTCAAAGAATACATCGTTTGCTCCTCTCCTTTCTACATCTCAAAATGTAATTACATGTATATTACATCTCAGTAATAGAGCTCACCTATTATCATCAAAACGAAACTCTTTCCTGAGGTGCAGACTCACAGAGACAAGGCAAACCACAGACTCCTACTAAAATACATGCCAAGGGTTTTCTGCAGCACAAAAAAAATAATTCCAAATGGAGTCTAGAGACGAGGAAAGCAGTAAAGAGCAGAAGGATAGGGGAATAAACTGATAAAATGCAAACAAATATTGACGCTCATCCTCTAAGAAGAATCAGTTGTTTCTGACTGAAATAAAGGTGCCTTTATGCAGAGGTAGCTTTCATTTGATGCTACCAGTTCCTGAAGGCTCTAGCAAATAGGCTGCTATTTTATAACTTAAAATCAAGTTCATTTTTCATTATTTTTCTGTTAAAATTGTCAAGATATGGCCAGGCTCAGTGGCTCACACCTGTAATTTTAGCACTCTGAGAGGTCAAGGCAGGTGTATTGGTGAGCTCAGGAGTTCCAGACCAGCCTGAGCAAGAGTATGACCTCATCTCCACTAAAAATAAAAAAGACTAGCTGGGCGTTGTGGTGGGCAACTAGGGTCCCAGCTACTCAGGAGGCTGAGACAAGAGGAAGGCTTGAAGCCAAGAATTTTAGGTTGCTGTGAGCAATGATGCACTCTACCTAGGGCAACTGAGTGAGAGTCTGTCTCAAAAAAAAAAAAAAAAAAAAAAAAATTGTCAAGATTTGAAAGCAGCCTTGTTCAGCTGTTCTTTTTTGAATAAACATATTATCCAATTTCAACATGAAATAAATTTTAACTCTGTATTTTTGATTAGTGCCTTGTAATGCTCAGTACTATCTTCTTACCACCAGTTAATCCCACTGTATTAAAATGCTGTAGAAAAATTAAATATTCCCAATACTTCAACTATATAAGGTGTTGTTTTTTTTTTTCACAAAGGGAATACTTCATAATATTTCCTTCAAAATAAAGGATATACAGTCTCATATTCTATAAATAATACCATCAATCATAAATAACCACTTTTTTTTTTAACGGGTTCTGACCCTGTCACTCAGGCTGGAGTGCAGTGGTACTATAATAATATTCACTGTAGCCTGAAACTCTGAGGCTCAGATGATCTCCCTGACTCACAGTCCTGAGTCCCTGAGATTGCAGGCATGAGCCACCATGCCCAGTTTGACACACAGTTTTAAGAGAATCATAAAGCACAATTATAGAAAGAGTGTTCACCAGAGTCTCAGGGGTGTGATGATTCTGCTATGGAGTGGGTGTAATTTTTATATTTTAACCAATATTTAAAGTACAGAAATAGAAAGAAATTAAATCAATATAGAATGTGAATAAAAAAGGAAGGTTGCTATAATCTATTATGACTTGAAATATTTTTAAAAGGTTGTAAATTATAAAGGAAAAAATATCACACAAGAGACAAAGTTTTCAACAAGAAAAGGAACTATAAAAAAATTGATCTCAGGGAAGAGATGAAGGTCATAAAAACAATAAAAATTTAGCACTTTGTAATTAAGAGAAACACAGTTTAAGGACTTTATGTTATATCAAATATTCCATTTTAAAAACATCTGTTTCATGCCATATATATTAGCTGCTGTAAATAATGTGTCTTCTGTGCAGAATTAAGCTGTTTGCCACACTCCTGTTGAAGGTAACAGTGACGTCATCCATCTGAGAGTTACACTTCATCCTTCGTCCTGTTGCTAAGCCCGTCCTTATTGAGGAACTCACTCTACAAACAGAAAGCTGACTTCGTCAGTTAGAGAGTTTCGTTGTTAATTCAGAAGGCATCTGTGTGGATTATTTTCTTCTACCTGGTCATTATGTTTAAATCTACCTGTAAGTTTATTCATGTTTTCCCAATCCACATAATAACTAGGCTTCTGGTTCAGTTTTTGATAAACATTCTAGTTGCTTCACTGGGTATTTGTATGTTCAATTTTATGTATGTTTGTGTGTGTGTGTGTGTGTGTGTGTGCACATGTGCATGTTTAGATAGACAGATTGGTATAATTTCTGAAAACTGTCCACTTAGCTGAAGCCATAACAATAGCTCAGATGATTGACAACAATTTGATACAATGTCTTTTATCATTGACCTCTTCATCAACACTGATGGGCCCCCCCAAGACAGTATTTGCCCCATAATGTATTTTGAGTTTTATCACTCTGCAGAGACTTCCATGCAAACCTAACCACTGGATCTGGAATTATTAAATAATACTGGTCTTAATAAAAGCAAACACCCTATTCGGATATTTGACGTAGACTAGGGGTTACTAAATTGTCCAGGGAATCAGTTCTCCAGCTTCAGGAGTTAACCTAGTCCTGATGCAGTTCCATTATCCTTTATGCATTATGATACATAGTAAGTGACCACATCAACCATCCCCTTTTATAGGCTGTTTTGACAATCAATGAAGTCATGTATATGAGTGGATTGCACAAGATAAGAGAACACAGTTTATATTTCAGTTACTTGTAAAATATCCCCACTCAGTGATCATATGTTTATGTCTAAAGGGTACAATTCTTATGGGGTAAAAATACTTTAGGTTGCATGAACCACTTTTGTAATGCTAGAGTCCTGACTGCAAGTGTCCCCACCACCCAGAGAGTGTTCACTGTACCCTCTACATAGGGTTTTGCCTTTCACCCCCCACCCTGGTTGATTTACACTGAGTTTTACTTCCCTTGGTACAGATGTGTGCTCACCGCTTAGTTACAATTTAATAGTCAGTATATATGATACTTGTTTCTCCTCAGTTTTTTTTTTTTTTTGAGACAGAGTCTCACTGTGTCACCCTCAGTAGAGTGCCGCAGTGTCACAGCTCACAGCAACCTCAAACTCTTGGGCTCAAGCGATTCTCTTGCCTCAGCCTCCCAAGTAGCTGGGACTACAGGCACCTGCCACAATGCCCGGCTAGTTCTTATTGTTGTTTATGTTGTTGTAGTTGTCTTTGTTGTTTGGCAGGCCCAGACTGGGTGTGAATCCTCCAGCCCGGTGTATGTACCCGGCACCCTCACCCCTGAGCTATGAGTGCTGCCATGTTTCTCCATTCTTAAAGTACGTCACTTAGGAAGATGGTCTCCAGTTCCATACAAAGTGTTATAAAAGGCATTCATCCCTCCTTTCTTATTGCTGAGCAGTACTCCATGGTATACATATACCACGTTTTATTAATCCACTCATGCCTCAGTGGACGCTGGGTTCATTCCACATCTTTGCCATCCTACACTGTGCTGCAATAAGTATTCAAGTGCAAGTGTCTTTTTGATGAAAAGTCTTCTTTTCCTTTGGGTAGATACCCAGGAGTGGGATTGCTGGATCGAATTGTAGGTCTACTTTTAGTTCTTTGAGGAATCTCAAAACTGTTTTCCACAGAGGTTGTGCTAATTTGCAGCCCTAACAACAGTGTAAAGCCTTTTTTTTTTTTTTTTTTTTTTTTTTTAATTTTCTCTCTTTTCTTCTTTAGGTAAAAATGTGTGGGGAAAGAATACACAGGAAAACTGTGGAAAACAATGATTGGTAGCTGTGACACAGAAATGTGCCCACGTGCACACAGCCTGGTGACCTGACTGTAGACCCCAACCCACACCAGCCACAGTGCACACAGCTGCCCTCAAGGCGAATATGCAAGACCACACGAGGGAGAGTTTTTAAATTTCTCCTCCCACATCGAGTGCAATGTAAAATGTTCTCTTTTATTATATAAAAACGTGGCCTTATTTTGATTGACCCCATTTTATTCTTCTACTATATTCATTTTTTTTAATGCTACTGTTTATTGGATTTTATGCTTTTAAAAGTTTACAAAGTGACGTGAAAGGACGGGAAGTGTGTGTGTGTGTGCATCTCTGCAGCCTTACCTCCATTAACAAAGGGAATCAGGGCTTTAGGCAAGTGTCTGCCATCTGGAGCTATAAAATTGCAAGGGAAATATTCCTAAGATCTGAGTCAGATCCACAAAGCCACGCTCAAAGGCTTCTTACTAATCAGCCGTAGACATTCTGCATGTGTTCCTAAGTCACTGCTAACCCTGAGGTTGAAAGGAAGAAGAAAACCCTACATACAAACTTTCTCTGTATCTGCTGTGGTTGGAAATCCCGGCTTACCTAGACGCTCTCAAGGAGCACCTCTCTCTGGCCACAGCTGTAGACACAGAGAGGACCAGGAGAGCACTGTTCTCCCTGCACGGAGGCACCTGCTGTTTCCAGTGTACCTATCAGTCTTGGGGCTTCAAGTCCTGTGTACTATTAGCTTAAATGCATCACATATATTTTTTAGCTTTAGAAGTTAAACAGATTCCTTAAAGGAGTTCAATTTGGTACATCTTGCCTGTAATAAAAAAAAAATAGGATATTTTATGAATCAAGATGTGAGAATGAACCTGCAAAGTCCTGCTTCTCCTGCTCTGACACCAGCACTGAACACTGCACCTGTCTCTGTGACCTATGTGAAAGGTAATGTATCAGAGCGTTGTTCCCAAGTGGAAACATTTCTTCAATTACAGCATGGCTCCTCCCAACCTTTCTCTTTTCTCACCTAGTTGCACCCCAATTTTCACATCATCCCAAATACGATTAACAATTTTTTCCTGTCTGACTGAGGCAATCTTATTACCTGCTGTGGCTCAGAACCTTAGTTTAGCGGGGGTTGCCATACGGCATTTTCAAAATTGTTTTTGATCTGCATAATGCCGCTGACCTTTTTGATTAAACAGCAAACTGTGCAAGAAAAACTAGGGATGACTTGGCATGCCGGCCGAGTCTTACGGATTTAAGCTGTGCTCACAGTAGTAAAAAATAAAAATTAAAAAAAAAAAAAAAAAAAAAAAAATCGGGTCCAAGTCTTACACACACATACACACAGACTTACATTCAAATCTTGAACTTGCAGAAACGAGAGAAAATTTTGGTAAGTATAAAATTATTTCATTTAGAGATAAGAACAAAATACTCACTAGGGAGAAATTTCTGGTATTTTTATAGTAAAACGTACAAATCTATGTGTCTTAGTACTTTCACTGCTCAATTCTATTTAATGTGAAATTTGGAAATAATATTGCTACAACATATTATGATTGAGTGGTGTGAGTAACTAAAATAATGCTCCCTGCATCTGTTTGTTTTTTCTTAATGGGTTATTATATTGGTTGCTTTTTTGCCTGGTTTGTTTTTCACCTTCAATCGGGGAAGCAGATTGTGACACCTGTGTGGGCAGTGGCTCCCAGCCGCTTCCCTTCCCAGCCTCTGCCCATCATGACAGATTTCACTAGTTCATTACAGCATCTTTCCTGCTGAATATATAATAATGTCTTTCCCAGTGCAATCCTCCAGGACTGGTAGCAAATGCCCATTGCCTACATTTGGTGCATGAGACACAACTTATTCTCCCTGTGTCTTGAAAAGCCTATGAATCCCTGCCCTGGAGAGGCATTGCCTCCTCCTATTAAACATTTAACCTTTTATGAAATCAGATTCTGTATTACAGGAATTTCTCTTTAATTTATTCTCATACTCTTTCTACAGTTGAATACTATCATATTAAATTTGGGAAAAAACTACGTGTTCCTCTGATGCAATATTAATTTTATAAAAAAGAACATGAAAACCTAGAATGATAAAGTGGCCCTTTACATTTTTTCACAGCATCTTAGCTGGAAATTCCATGATGTGACATCTGAACTCTAAATATGGGCATCATCCTCCTGTCCTACGTTGCCTCATCAATCCTGGGGCAATCCTTTATGATTTTATAATCTTGAAGAATAGAAAATCCTTTATAATTTTATAGGATAGAAAAATGTTTTATATTTTACATGTTTAGGGTATCTTGCCACAAACAAACAATTATTGCTCACTATCAATGACTTTTTGTTCAAAAATTTTATATTGGAGTAATAATTCAACCTTTTCAAAATACTTGCTATAAGTGAAGCACAACGTTCATCATCTTACAAGTAACTTGAAAAATACGACTTTTACAAGTAATATTTACAACTTGTAAATATTTGTACCCATTTGTACCCAGTTTTATCCAGGTTGGTCTTACCATCTACCCAAGCTCTCTTTTATTATGTTCTTATTTTTTTAATTGAGGTATAGTTTCTACAACATAAAAGTAACTCTTTTAAAAGGTACTGCTTCATTTTAGTTAGCACATTCATAGAGTTGTACAACAATCACTTCAGTGTGGCTTCAAAACACTTCATCCTCCCAAAGGAAACGCCACACAAAGTGGTCAATCCCCTTCCTCCCTCCTCCGAGCCCCTACCAGCCACTGATCTGCTTTCTGTCTGTGTGAACTTACCTGTCCTGAGCATTTTATATAAATAGCAGCACATCATAAGTGTTCATTTGTGTCTGGCTATTCTCATTTACCAGAATGTTTCAAAATTCATCCACTTTGAAAGGAACATTAGTACTTCATTTATTTTGAAAGTAATTGTCTCAGAACCAATATCCAACTTAGGGAAATGATGTCCTTGTAGGCTCCCTCCGTTTTTTAATAAGGGGCATTTTCAGGGGTTTTAAAATCCCCCCAGACAGGCGAAGATTCCTGGCCAGACCTCTGTCTACCAGGTTCTACTCTATGGGAGGAAGCCTCTGTGCCCCATTTGTTTCTTATTGCTAATACCAGGACTCGGTGCAGTAACTTTCTTGCTGTGCTCTGAAACAGCCATCAGCATATTTTCCCAGCTCAGGCACCATTAGTTTCTCTACCTTCCTTGGTGAAAATAGAAGAATGGCGAAAACGCTTCTGAGTTATTTTATGGAATGATTTTTAGCTCCCCCTCACAAGTACTTTTAAGTATAGGCCGAGAACTCCGAGCCTGTGGTCTTTCCAGCAGATATGAATCTGCCTCACACGGTTTGTCAGGAGCACGGCCCTGGACTCGCTTAACTGCACGTGTCCTTGGTTTGGGGTTTACCCAGAAGGTATCCTAAAATTTATTTAGCATACATTTAATGCTGCTTTTTTGGGTCATACTGTGAATCAACATTTGGAAACAGAAATCATTAATTAACATTTCGGCATAAAAAGAGTTCAGCCTTGGGTTGATCTCAGAAGAGGAAATGTGACTAATTCTATGAAAATATCCACAATAAAGTTTTAGTTTCAAAATAAAATGTGAAATTTTGGGCACTCCAGTTTTCTTGAAAATAACTCACAAAGCCTTCCAGTAACCTTGATGATGTGGGCAAATGTACAGGACATAAAAATGAAAAGATCTCTCATCTCCCTACAATTGATGCAGGTACCGTGAAGATTGCCTTTGGGACTGTGGATTAACGAAGTGGTTGTTAGAGATGGTGAAGTTGTTTGGAGAATTTTTGCGAAGATTCTGCAATGCAAATGAGTCTCCTATGAAGCGTGCAAGCTAGCCAGGGATAGTAATAACCTCACACTCAATTTAAGTGAGAATTCCTAGAGTCCTAAGCAAAGAATGTGAGCTTGATGCTACTTAAGGAGGGCATACCGGCCAAGGTGGAGGCAATTCCTAGCAACTGTGTCTTGTAAACACTTCAAAGACTCTACCCATTGGAGATGATCTTATCAGCAACACTTAAAATTGGAGAACTGAAGAAAGCTTATGAATATGCAAAATAATCAGTAATCTGGCATATATACGCACACACAAGCTATTGGGCCACTGCCTAAGACCTACCTCTTCAAGTTTAAAAAAATTCTTGAACTAGCTTGCCTCATAATATTCAAAATATAAATAAATACAATGAATAAGTGAGGCAGATCATTCAAGATTTCTCTTGTAAGGGATTTCCTTCTTTAAATTGGCCATATGGCCCGAAAGTGGTTATATATCACAATAGATCTCTCTCTCTCTAGCTTCCTCTCTTCTTATATATATCCTTATATATTAAGGATATAATATAATATAATATCCTTTATATATATATGATTATATATATATATATAAGATTATATATTAAGGATATATGGATATATATATATATATATATACATATATATAAATGATAGCCATAAAGTTCGTGTGTGATTTAAATTGTAAGTGGCCACCCTGTATTTTAAGTTTTGTCTCCTGCTTCCTGTAGTGAGTACTGTCTGTATACACCCCACCTGCTATCTACTCGATATGCATCATATTCCTTTGCACCAAAAACATTTAATCAAGATCTGCAACACACAGAGGCCTTCTCTGGTCATGGCGATACGCGCTGTGTAAGGTGGGGGGAAGGCTACTTATCCTAATAGCACAGGGAGTTGGCGGATAAATTTCATGATTCTTCACCCGCAGTGGGGTCAGCTGTAAGGCATGTTCTGCACGCCTGCGCACAGCTCCCTGATGGGGCGGAGGTCAGTGCTCCATAGTCCTCTTTCGCAGGTCGGCAGACCATGCATAACCTGCCTTCCCTCACCGTCACATCTCTGCTCACTATGGTCCTGTCTGCTATGATTGTCTACAGAAGCTGATGAATCCCTATACTAAGTTTGATTCAGGTATCAAGCCTGACATATCGAGAGGTATGAAAGGTTAATAGTTACAAAAATGAGCTCTCTGGGGAAAACAAAGCAAGGAACATGACTGTCCTGGGTTTTGGTTGTGGTTAGTGGACAGGGCCAAAGTGGGAGTTCCCAGGCAGCAGAGGTCTGCATGATTTGAATTTCCCAGGAGACCAAAGGAGGGAGCGGCAAGGATGTGGGGCAGACAAAGAGCACGGGGGTAGCTAAAATGCTTTCAGCAGTCAGATATCAAACGGTGGAGGCAGACTCTTTATTATCATTCACTTCTGATGTTTGACTGATGAATGAAATTTCATTCAATTGCCATTGAACTTAGGTCACTATGGTGATTTATGAGGCCTGCATGCTGAGGCCGGTAAGGCAGGTGAACATTCTCTTGAATGCCTTGTTCAAGAGTTCAGTGATGTGTATTGTACAAAATGAAACAAGTCACTTAATCACCATCAGTGTGGTCTGGAACTCTGAAGTGGGAACAGAGCATCCTGGGGCAACTTTGTACTATGGCCTTATTTAATTTATTTATTTATATTTTGAGTATTGGTGCAGAAGCTACTCCAAGAGTTCCTTAATCTGAAGGGGTAGCTCTTAGGCAGTGGCTCAAGAGCTCGTGAAACACGTGCAGTTATGATTATTTGTTGGTCAAAGAATCTAATGCTAAGATGAACTCCTGGAGTGTGGCCAATGGTGCTGGCCTTTGAGTCCAAGTGATTATCAGAGACATCCTGGTGAGATTAAAAACATCAGGTCTCCACTGTGCTCCACTGAACTCCATGATTTATATATGTGAGCACAATAGTATCAGTAGTAGTCCTATCATTCCTGGCAAGGTTACCCCAAGTGTTCTTCAAGTAGCTAAGAGTTCTAGGAGAGGGTGGATCTGCATGGCACCTTGTCAGGGACTGAGGGCAGAAGAAGCCACCCTCTCCTGTGGATGGGATATGCCAGGGGGCTCAGATTTTACTCATTCTTATAGAAACGTGAAGCTGTACTGAGACTGTGGACTGCTGCTTGCGTGAGCCTTTAACAAACACAATAGTAACACAGGACTTAGATTCTCTGAAATATCAGGTGCCCACCCTGACTTTTGCCAGTTAGAGATGAACTATTGGTTCCATTCTGAACATTTCAAAGAGTAACCGTCTGATATGGCATAATAATAAAGCCTTTAAGCTCAAACCCTGAAACATCAAAGAAAAATAGATGATAAATATGGGTATTCTGTTTCTGGAAAATTTGCTGACTTTTCTTTTCTGTACTTTTTATAGACACTTATCTCAGTGCATAAAAACTTATTAATGTAAAAGGTGAACTACAAATCTCAGATAGAAGGTAACTGGTAATGAAATAAAAATAAAAATAGTGTTTATAGTCTTGATATCTGACTACCTTAAGTAATTTCATTATTCATCCAAACAAAAAATCTAAATTAATGGCCCATTCCTCAGCGTTCTTCATTATTTGTACCTAATTTATTCTGCACTAGAAATAGATTTCAAATATAAGATATATAATAGCTAGAATGACCAAAATATTGGTTATTCAATTTTTTAAATATCTAAGCTACATTAAAAGCTTCTATTTAATTTTTCATAAAAACTTATACCTGCACTTTCTATTTAATGTTTCCTCAAAGTCTGGAGCTGGAGTATAATGACATTGCTATTGTTTCACATTTCACATGGGTTTATTTTCTGTATTCTTTAATGTGTATTCATCACTTTGCATATGGCTTTAAAGTCACGCATAGAGATATATGGTATGAAAAGAGCTTTTTATTACATTCCAAGCTATTTTAATATCAGCCAAAAGTAAAAACAAAAGAATCATCTAACTCTAGCTCTGGACATATGTTTTGAAATGAATTTTTTGTTTGTGAAAAGCAATTTAAGATGTGAGTCATACTTTTTGTTGCTCAGGTCTCTTTGTTTGGGTCTCCAGAACTCAGATAAGAAACTTAATGCCGTGATGTGCTGGCTTTAGATCAAAGTTTAAGTATTTCCCTTATATTGGCTCTTTGCAAAAACCTTTGTGGCATAGAAATTGATGCTGACAGTTAAGTCTGTCACTCTTATAAATGCACAGCACACAGTCGCATTGGCTTTTATGGGACTTTGTGCAAGGTCGTGAGGATCCTCAGCATCCTTGAGGAAAGAAGTATTGAACTTGCAGATATTTCTACCTGCTGTTATGTACAGTCTAAATCCTTTGTTAAATTATGAGAAGTTCAAAGGCGAGAAGTTCCACTCTTCTCCTTTACATTCCTCATGGAACCCTGGAAAATATTTTGCACACCGAAGTCCCCATAATCAGTGAGGTGTTATGGACAAAATTTGAAATTTTCTGGAAATTACCAATGATTCTGAAAGAAACGGCAGGTATAGAAGAATCACTTGGTGCAACACATAACATAAAACAAGTAATACAATAAAGATGATTGGAAGAAACTGTCAAACACTCACTAGAAGGATGATAGCCTGAGTGGGACACTGAAGGCGTTACTTCCCTCTACTCTGAACTCCCCAGCCGCTTCTTCTAAAGTTTAGGTGCTCTATACTATTATGTCTTGTGATCCAAAGGACCCAGTTTAAACAAAACCGGTTTCTTATAATTCAGCACAAAAAGAAAGGAAGAGAAGGAGAGAAGAGAGAAAAAAGACAAGGAAAAAAGGAAGGAAGGGGGGAGGAAGCTTTAAAGGTTGGGAGGGAGGGAAGATTTCTTAGCTGACTATTGCCAAATTGAATCATGACATTTCGCTGATTATTGAAGTTGATACAGACACTGAGGCTCTAACCTTTTGGCTTCTTTGGAAGAAGGCTCTAACCTTTGCTGCTTTGGAAGAAGAGTTGTCTAGGGTCACACATTAAACGTACAAACAGTAACCTACCTAAAGCTGATGAGCAACAAAAAATGTCGGTGTCTAATTTTCATGATATCCGTCACCACAGCTAACCAGAAGTGTTCTCACATTATCTACAGGTGGCCCATGGGCCACAGATTGGAAACCCCTATAGAGTGTTCTTTGAAGGAATAAATTAAAAGTGGTAGCTCTAATTTTGGAAAACATCTGTCTACCTATAGGGACTTAATTTGTGTATGTTTACAACAAAATGAAGGGGGCAATGGTATAATCAACAAATGCAAGGTGTTTGGATGCTTTGCTTCATGATGACACCTTCTGTATCCTGCAGTCTTGAGTTGTTTTCTTCCTGCACAGTCCTTTTAGCTATTGCCAAGATATTTTGCAAATTTTGAATGCTTCCTGCATCTAGTTATTTTTATTTCATATTTTTCACATGCCTGCTTCCAAAACTATTATCTTTAAAAATTTTAGAAAATTAAGGATTGAAGCATATTTTTTCTTTATTCTCCTTGAAGTATTTGGATCAGACAAAATAAAAGTAATGTAAATGTTATTATTAATTCAACTTTTATACCACCCTTTAATGTTTTAATTTACTTTATGGCCAAAATAGACACAAAAAGAAATAGTGATATTGGCAGTGTGAACTTCAGATGACTGTGAAACAAATATCAGAAAGGAGAGTCTTAAACCAGACCCTGCTAGTGTTTCTCCTCTGTCACTCTTCCCAACATGGAGTTCAAGGTGTTTTTGAAGTAGATGCCTTTTATGCTGGCCCACACTGTAGAGCACTCTCTGCTATGCATACTTTTCAAAGAAGAGTTGTGGAAATTATATACATATATTCTATTACAGTCAACATTGACACGCAGTTCCTGAGCGAGATCTCACTTTATGTGCTCTTGGTTTCTAAACAATGATTTATTGCATGTGTTTAATTACAGATGTAAACAAATAGAAATACATTTCTAAAAAGTATTCTTTGTAAATGTGAGGAAACATTTCATTCTATGCAATTAATAAAATAAATAGAAAACAGTCACTGAAAGTATTATTTATTTTTTTATTAAGTCATATTTACATAGATCATGAATACATGTATGCCTTTGTGGAGCTCAATATGTTGATTATTTGTACAAATTGGAGTGCTTACATCCTTTTAATTAACATAGCTTTCACCTCATTTACTTAATCACAGTGTTAAGACATTTGTGTTCAATACTTGATAGGTTTGATTTGTAGCCTTGGAATACGCTCCATAGGTGAGGTCCCACCATTAACCCTCCCTCTATTGAACCACCACCCCCAACTTCCCACTCCCCTCCCCTGCCCTCCTTCATCCTGGGCTATAGTTGTGATTCATCTCTCATATGAAAGTGTGAGTGATTATAAATTGTTCTTACAGTAGTACTTAGTACATTGGATTTTTTTCCTCTATTCCTGAGATACTTTACTAAGAAGAACATTTTTGTTGTATATGTTGGTTATTCCATTCCATGAACATTTATTTCAAACGTACTTTGAATCTGAGATGTCACTTATCTTATTTTATTTTTTGTTTGTTTATCTATTTATTTAGATAGTGTCTCTCTCTGTCTCCCAGGCTAGAGTATAGGGTGAAATTACAGCTCAGTGCAACATGAGCTCCTGGGCTTAAGCAATTCCCTCACCTCAGTGCCCTGAGTAGCTGGTATTACAGAAGGGTGACATTATGCCTTGTTATTTTTTAAATGTTTTTGCAAAGATGGGTTCTCTCATTATTTTTTCAGGCTGGCCTCTAATTTCTGGCCTCAAGCAATCCTCCTGCCTTTGCCTCCATAAATGTCTGGATTTGAGGGGTGAGCCAGCATGCCAAGCTCATTTATTTTAAGTAGAAATAAAAAAATATAATTTACTAAGTGTGTATCAGGGTGCATCACCATGATTAAGTTTCATAAAAGTGTTACCATTTTGAAACTAGGTAAGCATAGAAGAAAATCTGGGTGACCTCAGAAAAAGAATGCAGACATTACTTACTATGCTGTTTTTAAAGTCTTAAACTGTCCTTAAAAAAAAAAAGTATGAAAGATTTATTTGGTCTGTGATTGCCTATAGTCAAGTATTAATGCATATTATTTGAGAAATATAAGACACAGAAATAACTTATTCTGCTGAGAGAGCACAATTATTTAGTTCAAAAGGAATAAACAAAATGTGTGTATTTCAGAATCATATGGTGATTAATTCGAACAAGTGTTTATAATTATAAAGATTTTCAGGCATATTTTAACTAATATACAATAGATGCCTAAAGGCATTAAATTATATATGTTCTATTACATCTAAATGCCAATGATTTATAAAATATTACATTAGCATTTATGTGCCTATCTGCTTTATAATTTACTGTCAACAAACTAATTTTCAATTTACATTCAACAAAAATTGATTTACACATTAAAATTAACTCTGAAAGCCACACTCAAAAAATGTATTAAGCTATGAGAAACCTTCTAGGGTAAACTATAGCACCTTCGCCACCTCCAACAGGTCCTGAAGAAAGCATTTTAAAACATATGTTTTGAACCACAATCATTTTATCATAAGGACATTTGCACTTGATTGTTTATTGCAGCTCAATTTACAATTGTCAAGATGTGGAAACAACATAAGCACCCACCCTGGGAATGAATTAAGCTGTTCTATATGTATACCATGGAATAGTGTTTAGCCTTAAAAACGTGATGACTTCACAACTTTTGTATTAACCTGGATGAAATTGAAACATTCTTCTCAGTAAAGTATGAATGGAAAAAAATGCAAACCATGGATTACAAGAATGGAAAAGTGACTATCTAATGTACTCACTTCTAATATGAAGCCATTAGGTGATCTAATTCATCCCCATGTAGGAGAAAAACTCATTTTAATCCTGTTGGAGGGAGCGAGATTGAGGGAGGGGGAAGAAAGGAGCATTGGGGTGTTCCATTTCAATGGACACAATGTATGGGTACGTAGCACATTTTTTTGGATGCAGGACATAACTACAAGAGGCACTCTACCTAACACATTCAAATATTATGACCCTGTTATTTGTACCCTTACATTAACCTGAAATTAAAAAAAAAAAAAGCCTTCTATATGTAATATTGTTAGTTATTTGGAGGTAATATACCAAGTTGTAGCTATGTCCATTACATCTTCTTTCTAATGAGTCAATAATGACGTGATGATAATATTGAGATGGCAAGAATAAGGGGGAGAAGAGAAAAGAAAGGTCTGTAAGGATTGTTTTCTGAATGTAGGTATCTTTGAAAAAAAGGTCTCAAACCAAGAGGCAGCTATTTTCACAGAATTTTCTCCTTCTCATGTTGCATGTACTGAGAAGTTTTCTGAGTTTTCTTGACTCCCAAAGGATTGAGTCATCCCACTATCTGCAATAGTAACACTGGAATTAGATTATTATTATTGTTATTGTTTATGTCTGAAGTTACCCAGTTAAGATGATCAACGTCACTTGCCTATTAACATGTCATAAATTGAATTTATGAGTGCTTTGCAATATGACTTAAGAGGAAAATGATTCATCAAGAAACTTCTATCTTGCCATGGGCTCAGCACCCGTAGCACAATGGTTATGGTGCCAGCCACATGTACCAAGGCTGGCAGGTTTGAAACAGGCCCAGGCCAGCTAAACAACAATGATGGCAACATCAACAAAAAATATCTGGACATTGTGGTGGGCATCTGTCATCCCTGCTCCTTGGGAGGCTGTGGCAAGAGATTTGCTTAAGCCTGAGAGTGTGAGCTTGCTATGAGCTGTGATGCCACAGCACTCTACCAAAGGTGACATAATGAGACTCCATCTCAGAAAAAAAAAAAAAAGAAAAGAAACTTCAATCTTGCCCTAATGAACTGTATGGGACAACCAAGAAAGATATCTGAAGAGTCCAATGGGCACTATTTCAATGCATTCACATAAAAAAAGGCATGAATGTTGTACACATGACAAAAAAATAACAGAGATTGTATTGCTTCTACCTAGCTTTATTGACTTTTCTGTTAAAAAGTATGATTTTTTTGGTATTCGTTTTCTAGGTCTCAAGAAGAGATTGCTTTCCAATTACACATTCTGTGTGAAGTAGATAATATCCAGAAATATAGTTACTCTTAGCAATGAGAAATGTTATCAATCTCTGTCATGTGATTGCCACCTCTTTGCAAAAATAAACTTATTTACTCCTCTCGCCAGAGTAGCAATCAAATAAAGAGAAAACCATGCATCTAATAGAGAGTTAAACCCAGCAAGAGTACATTTGTATGGAGGTAACAAAATGGTTAAGTTAATGAGTAATAGACCAATTTTCAGGAAGAATAATGGGTCTTAAGAAATTTGTTTTTTTATTTATTTTTTTGTATAGTGTGGTTTAATTTTCATGTAGTTACTATTTTAAGGTTTTTTTTTTTTTTTGCAGTTTTTGGCTGGGGTTGGGTTTGAACTTGCCACCTTCAGCATATGGGGCTGGCACCCTACCCCTTTGAGCCACAGGTGCCACCCGGGTCTTAGGAAATTTAAAGTCAAGTTGAAACCTTGTAGCAGATAGTCATGTATTTGTATAGTGAAAAATGACTAGCAAATGTCATCATGAAGCTAACAGATATTCCTGGTGGCCTCAGAGTCTAAACAGAGGACAGAAAAGGAAGTGGAAGTGATTAAAGCACAAACCCTAAAGTGTCAATACTGAAATCAGTGTAAAATTATATAGATCTAGAATGAAAGTCAGAAATGTAGGCACAGTTCTAAGTTAAAAGGTTAGTTAGTATTATTATAGAAATCTCCAGAAAGAAATAGAAGTAATTTTCACACTAAGCCGGAGTCAGTTTTCAAGGAGATCTGGCCATGGAACATTGTTACGCGAGTTGGAATTTAGAAATTGAATGCTAGCCGCTTTAATTACAAGTAGATGAAACACAATACCAGTCCTGAAGTAATAAAGGATGTAAAAGGGAATCAGACATGAATCTCTTCCTACCAAGCCACAATTTCTTACAGTGTATTAAAAAACAAGTGTTTGGTTGTGGAGAATGAAGGTAAGAAATAAAGTACTAAATTAGAAAAACAGGGTAGAATTGATTTGCAGTCACTTGTGCTATTCCCCAGTATTAGTATCAGTTGGTGATGGGCTGGGATATTAACTGCGATGCTGGAATAAAAAACAGACACACAAATGAGAACAAGCAAAGACTGTGAGGAGCTTGCGATGGCTAAGAAACCAGCCATGTCACTTGATTTTGACAAACACAAAAGCAGGCAGAAGAGTGGGAAAGTCTTATAGGGAAGACTTATAAGGATAACAAGGGAAAGTTGTGTGTGCTCTGATTAGAAGCTGTTGGTGTGGAGAAGCTAGTAATCAACCCACTTAGAACCAGGCTGTCTTATGTGATGCTTTAGGGGGGCTTCATTTGTATGGTCTGATTGATCCTAACCTGAAAGGGGGGGGAGGGATTAAGAGAGTTAGTAATGTAGGATCAGGCCCAAGTGCTACACAGACCATGGTTTGGCTTCCCAGGCTGGGTGTTGCCCAGGTAGTGCCTGATAGAACATCGGATGCTGTCTACAGAGTGAGTTAATGCCTTTAAATACAAGATGGTGAACACAAAGGAAAAAAGAAAGAACAAATGAGTTACATCCCTATCATAGGGAAAAGTGTTAGTGCACAAGGGATGGCAAACTGAGAAATAGTAAACAATAATGAAGAATGCTTATCTCTACAAACAGTGGTGAAAATCAGATCAGATGAAACGTAATTCCTGGATGACATGGTGGGCAGAGATAGGGCCATAAGAAGGAAGAAATGGGGATTAGCCCTAATCAAAACAGGAAGAAGAAAATACATTCCTCCCCTGGGTTTTAAGAAGCATAATATTATGTTCTCACTCACACACACACACACACACACACACACATATATATACACACACATGAGGTACTATACATTCTAATTAGCTACATTTAACCATTCTACATTGTGAATGCTCTTCAGAACACCCTGTTGTACACTGTGAGCACAGACAGTCTTATCCCTCTCACTATATATGTTAGTCCATTTCCAATCTTTTGATTTTTAGGAAGCCGTAGGTCAGAGCTTGAGCAATAATGTAATCATGAATGTTCACACCCTCTTTCTGTTTCCCATAAACTTATTTATCATTTATCACTTACATATCAATTAGTCAACTTAGAATAAATCATAAATCATTAGTATGGAAGAGTTTACAGAAGAGGCTGACCTAATCCCAGTGGCATGAACCAGAGGAATGCTGGCTCAGAGACAATTTCACAAGGTCAGAACCGCCACCGCAGCAGGTGCTTACACCAAGCAGTTCAAATGGTCAATTAGCTTCCCCAGCATCAGGAAACATGGGAGCAATTCTAAGAAGGTAATGTTTGAGGGGAACACAAATTGATAACATTTTATCCTGAAGTGACTAGACACTTCTGGACACTATCTTTTTTTCTGGGAGAAGTAAGGCATTTGAAATAATTAAGATATGTTTATTTCAAGAGCAGGCAACCTAAGACAGGGGCTATGTTTTTCCACCATACAAAAAACAAAAGAGGGAATTGTTGGGCCCTGCCATGTGCCTGAGGCCTAGTGCAACTTCCCGAGCCTGACTAGAAGTAGATCCATCGAGCTACTTCTACGTAGCAATGACTCAGCAAGGCCCGGCCTGAAACTGCCTCTACCTAGATACAGCCAACATGGTACCATACCATTGGCCCAACCCTGTCACGCACCTCATCCCCCGCCTTCTTTCCC
>CAUYPK010011909.1:0-30265 GCA_963574355.1 Loris lydekkerianus | reverse complement strand
GCTACTTCTTTAAAACTGCTGCCTTTTCTAAATACACATCTGTGCATGATGTTTACTCTTTCCACTTTCATGTGTTTGCTTGTTTCTGTGTGAAATCCTCACTGTTTTAATTAGCGTCATTATAGTTTGTTTTGATATCTTTTAAGGCAAGTCTACCTGCATTCTTTTCACCTCACATTTTCCCATTTTTTTCTTAACTTTCTTTTTTCCTAAATGAAGTCAGAATCAAATATAAGCCATCTCCCTTTAGGCTCTGTTAGGATTTTTTTTAACTAGAATTTCATTGACTCTGTGCTTATTAGAAGAAATTTTAATACATTTACAGTACTACACTCCTATCCAGAAACATGATGTGTATTGAGATGAAATCATGTTTCGTGTCCTTCAGGAAGTTTTTTTTTTTGCAGTTTTTGGCTGGGGCCGGATTTGAACCCACCACTTACGGTATATGGGGCTGGCACCCTACTCCTTGAGCCACAGGTGCCACTCAGCCTTCAGGAAGATTTTACTCTCTGACATAAATCTTATGTTTGGTTACCATAATTTCTTCTCTGGTTTTTCCTCAATTCTGTACTATTTACTTACTGTCTTTTAGAAATTTCTCAAAATTTTCACCCTGCTAGTGGTTTCCTTTCCTATTTTATTGCTGTTGTAGATACATTCCTTTCTTTTCTTTCCTTTTTTTTTTTGTTTGCATCTTTAATTTCAGTGAAAGTGAGGTAGAGAGATGAATGTGTATGCCCATTTTGATATTGAGAACCTAAATGATACGTATAACTTATAAAATGTTTTTTTAAAATAATTTCCTTAGTTTTATCCAGAAATATTATTAAAGAGTACCTAAGAGAAATTAAATTAAGATATTAAGATGTATACCCATTAATTTTTTAATTTAAATTATAGCTTGAAAGTGAAAAATGTGAATTAAAGTCTAAAATGTTACTAATGAAAGACACAATAGACTCATTAGAGAACAAATCAAAACTTCAAGCTAAAAAACTTAACTTTGCGACGGGTGACTCATCTCATCACAAAACAGAGATGAACTCACTTAGGTAAGTTTATTGAATGTTATGTTATTTTATTTCTGGAAACATGTTTGTGTTTATGTAAAGTTTATGTGGCATTTTGGACTCGGCAACATCTCCCAAGTTGACCTTGCAATAGAATTATCTGGGAGCTTTGAAAAGTATGGAGTATAGAGGGTTATTTCTAGAGGTTCCAATTCACTGAATAAATCTGGATAGGAATTGAGTATATATATTTTTCAAAACTTTCATACGTTAATATGATTGTAGACAAGCTTTTGAATCTACTTCCTTTTAAAATCCTCCTTAACAGTTACTTTAGATCATTTGTATTCCATAGTGGAGGATTACTGATATTATAGAATTTTTTTTCTTGCCTCTTTTCAAGCAATGTAAAGTCTGATTATTTATCTCCTATTTTTAATTCTTTCAGACTTAAAAGAAGTTAAGAAGAAATTAACTTCTTAAAAGAAATTTTAACCAAGGAGAGGGACCCGTGTAGTGTGCCTATTAGGAAGAAAACTCTGGTGAAACTATTTAAAATGGACTTTCTGTATGATTAATAGAACTCTTGGTAGAGCTTCAGTCATGTCAAGTTTTCTTTTTCTTGACATGAAGACAGTTTAGAAACTTACACTGAGGTAGACGAGGCCTCTGTTAACTTTCCATCTCCCTGGTGGGTCCCTCTTCTCTTTCCTTTCCTACATCAGGCATTTTTAATCAGATTTCAGAGTCACCAAACAGGTTCACACACAGTCTTTCACTGTCCGGATGAGAGAGTCTTTGGTCTTAGTCTCTTGGTGTAGCATCAGAAGACATAATATATAATCCTACTTTCAAACTACATTTGAAAGCTAAATGACTGTTGCCTCCTTGACTTAGAGCATTTAATGAGACATTGCATGTTATACTCAAAATCAAAGCTTCATAATACTATAAAGCAACTTTTCTCTACCCAGGAAAGACGGCCTATTAGTCCCTGAGAGCATGCTAGCCAGTCTCCAAAGCCAAGATCAGCAAACTTTTTCTATTACTACACAGTCAATATTTTAGACTGTGTGAGCTATACACTTTCTGTCATACCTGCTCAACCTGCCATTGGAGCAAAAGGAGTCATAGGCAATATATAAATGAAGGAACGTGGTTGTATTCCAATACAGCTTTATTTATGAACAGTGAGATTTGGATTTTGTATAATTTTCATGTCACAAGATAAGAATTTTCTGTCAGAAAGTGTTTTTAATCATTTAAACAAGTAAAAAATCATTTGTAATTCTCAGGCCTTACAAAAATGGGCAGCAGGCCATAGTTTGTCAACTTCTGTTCGAGATGAGTTGTTGCCAGCCCAGTTAGACTAGTAACTTTTTCTCAGTCAACCCCAGGGTAAACATCCTTAAACCTTACAAGTGCTAGTATTGAAGCTCTAAACAATGAGATTCCTAAAGATAATCAGGATCAAATAAATGCTCTCAGATTTTCCTGGAAATGACCCTAAACTCTACTTAGAGTTATGATTATGCCAGTAGCTATGAATTTTAGTCGGATTTGTTTAGATGTATTCAGAAACCAAATGTAACTAGTCTCCTAGTTTCCTTTGAGAAGTATTCATTTGTTAAGGGAACTGAGAACTGTTGTATATAAGAAAAGAAGGCCCCTAGATTACTTATGACACCTAAGACCTGTCTTGTGAACATCCCTAACAATTTTTCTTAAACCAAAACAGGAAGCAGAGTCCTGAGTGAGGGTAGATAAGCTCATGGACTAGAATTGAAAGGGCCACGGGGACTAAAGCCACCAGTTACAAATCAGTTACAAATCGGTGTCCATTGTGGAAGCCTAAAACAAAGTCCAGCCCTAATCCCTTTTCCTTCTCTGGCTCATCAAGAGATGATACTGATGAGTAGTAGCCTTTCTCAATTACACGCGGGCCATAAACACAGACTCTTGAGAAATCTCTTTTTCTTCCATAGGCCATTCAAGTTTCAAACCTACCTTCGTCAGTTGGAGACTCAGTTCCATTTTAAAACTTAAAACACTTCTTGTGAATAAAGGATCCTTTAAGACATACCACATCATGAAGGGAAATAATTATTTTGTCCTCTAAAATGAGAGCATGTGTAGGTCCATGTAAGGCAATATAATTGAGGAGTAGGAAGTTCAGGGTTGGACCTACTCAGTCACAGGCCTGATAAGTGGAGAGCTAGAACTGGACCTCAGTTCAGTTTTATTGCTGCACTCGTTAGTGGGAAGTCATCTCTTCCTTTGCTATGCTTATAGCACTTTCAAAACTAAGTTGTCATTTTTCTTGACAACTTAGTTCTCAAAATTTCCTTTCTAAACACCATTATGAACAAATAATATGGCAGTCACTTTTTCCCAGTGAGCTTTGTACTTCAATTCTTTCATAAAGAAGAGTTTTATTTTAATCACAAAAGTTACTTCCAGTATCTGGTATACAATCTCTGTTTCCTCTCTATACTAGACTATAAAAAGGCAAAGGAATTTTTAGGACTCACCTCTTTGTCCTTACATGTGTGTCAGTCAAGATGTTATCACCTTGCTTATGAAGTTGGATGAAAGGGATCTTTCTACTTAGAATTTGAAGCACTGCCTTTGTGGGCCATTCTGTTTTGGAAAGGACTTTGTCTAGCTTCCTGAAAGACATTTTCCCTTCCATGTAGAAGATGTCGGTCTGCTTATACTTGATATAGAAGGTTTATGATACCTTTGTAGACAAACATTGATAACAGGTAAGACTAGCCTAAATTTAACTTGCTTTGTGACCTTGGACAACTTACTAGTTATTTGTTTCTGTAAAATGGGGATAATAGTGGGATAGCAGGTTTTTGTTTTCTTTTTTTGTTTGTTTTTTAATAGAAAGGATCTTACTCTGTCACCCAGGCTGGAGTACAATGGTACAATCATAGCTCATTGCAGCCTCAAACTCCTGTGCTCAAGTGATCCTCTCACTTCAGCCTCCTGAGTAGCTGGGACTGTACTACCATGGCTGGCTAATTTCTTTAATTTTTGTAGAGACAGGGTCTCACTATGTTAATCAGGCTGATCTCAAACTCCTGGCTTCAAGCAGTCCTCCTCCCTCAACCTCCCAGAGTGCTAGGATTAGGTGTGAGCCACTGCACTCAGCTCAAATTGGGATAATAGTTCTAATTATGGGATTGTTCTAAGAATAAATGAGTTAATGTGTACAGAGTACTACTCTCTGTTGTCGTATCCACAGAATGAAAGCTTTAGCATTTAGGAACAGCGTGAATACAGAGTAGTCACCTGGACCTATCGGACAATTTTATGAAGTACAAATTGCTTGAATCTAGTGTCTTTCTGACTTGGTTTGGTTGTACAGTCAGTCCTAGGCTGACTGTCCTCCCTACCCCTTGGTCATTGTTCATTTGTTATTAGAACAGTCGTGTGTTTTATATTTCAGAATACCTCAGTATTGCCAGTAAACCTTCTTTATTTCTATAGAGATGTCCCGTCTTAACTCTCATGGTTTTGGAATCCAAACCTCCTTCCCAGTAGGCACTTCTAATCTAAGCTACCCTTACTATCTCCTTCCCTGTCTTACTCCCAAAAGGAACCTAATGGGAGTTCCCGATAAGTAGCCTCAGGTAAGAGCCATGTCTTTTCAGCAAGTTAAGGGCTAAAAGCATTCTGAAACTCTAGGTAACAAGAAAGCAAATTCTTGCTGTTAAAGCTTCCAGGGACATTATTTCTGAAAAATTACCTTATTGTCACTGACAGATTTATCTGAAATTATCTTTTGTTACTGACTGCCTAGGCCCCTGTGCCTTCTTTCTTTTGCTCCCTGATACCAGTCTTTAGTCTTAAATCCCCATTGTTCTACAAGCGACACCTATGTTCCCTGCTTTAGTTGACTACTCTTCCAAAAAGTCAAAATAAAAACCAATATTAAAAGCTTATTGGGGGTGGTGGTGCCTGTGGCTCAAGGAGTAGAGCTCTGGCCCCATATATCAGAGGTGGCGGTTTCAAACCTAACCCTGGTCAAAAACTACAACTACAACAAAAAAATAGCTCATTCGGGGCTCAGGGCCTGTAGCTCAGCAGCTAGGGTGCCAGCCACATATACCAGAGCTGGTGGGTTCGAACTCAGCCCAGGCCTGCCAAACAACAATGGCAACTACAACTGAAAAAATAACCAGGTGTTGTGGCAGGCACCTGTAGTCCCAGCTACTTGGGAGGCTGAGGCAAGAGAATTGCTTAAGCCCAAGAATAGGAGGTTGCTGTGAGCTGTGATGCCACAGCACTCCACTGGGACCCACATAGTGAGACTCTTGTCTCAAAACAAAAAAAAAGCTCATTGGTCATGATGGTTAGGATTTATGGATAATCCTTTGAAGTGCTGGCCATGCTGTAAGAGCAGAACTTTCCCTTTGTCTCCACTTTTAGAAATAGATTTTAAGGGAAAGGGGGTCGATATTACAAAACTGAGAAGAGCTTTAAAACTACCAAGAAGCCTTTAGAAAAGAGTACACAATTACTTTGGTTTTTATACTATATTATTTTCAAGAAGATGGAATCATTTGGGGAAAAAATGGTAGACAGCAAGATATAATGATATGTAATATAATGCCCATGATTACACTGGAAGAGTTTTAAAATGAGAAATAAAAGAAACCTAAAAAATAATTTAAAATATTTTTTAATACTTACTGTTTTAAAAACTATTTCTTTGGGCCAGGTGTGACAGCTCACGCCTATAATCCTAGCACTCTGGGAGGTCGAGGCAGATGGATTGCCTGAGCTCACAGGTTTGAGAACAGTATGAGATAGTCAACCCCAGTCTCTAAAACTAGTGAGGGGTTGTGGCGGGCGCCTGTAGTCCCAGCTACTTGGGAGGCTGAGGCAAGAGAATTACTTGAGCCCAAGAGTTTGAGGTTGCTGTGAGCTGTGACACTGGTACTTTACCAAGGGTGACAAAGTAAAACTCTGTCTCAAAAATAAAATAAAATAAATAAATATTTCTTTGAGAGATAAAGAATGCCATTTGTTTTTGTCCACTGATTCTTCAGGATAGTAAATGAGCAGCTACAGCGGTCACTTGATGACTGTCAGCACCGACTTTCCATAAAAAGAAGTGAACTTGAATCAGCCCATGCACAAATTAAAATGCTGGAAGAAAATCTAGGTGAGTGGTTTAAAATTTTCTTTTTGCTAACGCTCATTTATGTTTTCTAACAAGTATTTCTTTTCATTTATAGATAAACTAAACCTTAAGATGACTTCACAGGATGAGGAGGCTCATGTAATGAAGAAGACCATTGGTGTTATTGATAAAGAAAAAGACTTTCTTCAGGAGACTGTAGATGAGAAGACGGAAAAGATTGCAAATTTACAGGAAAACCTAGCTAATAAAGTACGTGATTGTTAAATACCATTTTCAGCATCTGAACAGAAACAGATTATTTTTTGTTTCAAATATGCTGTTCTTATCACCCACATACAAGTTCCTAAAACTCAGGGCCATGTCTTTCAAAATGTTTAAATTTCATTTTATTCCAGCAATTTAAATCTTTAAAATGTAATTTTATCTATTCTTAGAGCATGATTTTATAAGATCTCATTAAAGCAAACCATTTGGGGTGGATAGAAGCATGCAGAGTGATGTACAGTTGTGTCTTGGACGTACATTTACTTGGTGCTTTCTTTTATGACAAAATTTATGTAATTGAACTATATATCTTACTATATAAATGTGATAAATTATAAGAATTTAGAGCTTTCTGTATGAATGGTTTAGAACCATGTATCTTTATATTTCCTATAGGAAAAAGCTATTGCTCAGATGACGGTAACAGTCTCAGAGTGTGAATTAAGTATAAAGTAAGTAATAAATGCAATGGCCTCTGGCTTTACTAGAATCTTTTATTTATTTAGTGCAATCCTGCAATAGGAAAATTTCTTTTTCTACTTTCTCCTTTTTCAGAAATGGCAGCAACATTTTCTCACTTTTCCGTTTGAAAATATATTACCTTCTTTAGCCTTCTCCCTTTCCTGTCATCGACACTGAAACTCGTATGTCTCATTAACTGTTCTTCTATGTAGCTATCTGGTCTTTATTTTCATTGTAATTACCCCGTTCAAGCACTAATCATCAGAATATAGATTACCTTCATAGCCAATCTTGAATTTGTTCTCCATCTCAACCTGTTTTAAACATCATTACAAAATTTTATGTTTTATATCTAGTCTCCAGAAAGATTATAAGCCATTTCAAGATATAAGTCACTTCTATTCATTTTACATACCTGTAGTTTTTATGTGCTAGTGGAGGTTGTAAATACTTAGTAAATATTTGCCAGTTGGCTATTAGGTATTTCACTCTTAAAGCTTAAAAAATTTTTCTTTATTTACTTAGCTTTTGGAATATACACTTTGGTATTTTTCTTTTTTTTAGATTTTTTTTTTTTTTTTTTTGAGACAGAGTCTCACCCTCGGTAGAGTGCTGTGTTGTCACAGCTCACAGCAACCTTCAAATCCTTGGGCTTAGGCGATTCTCTTGCCTCAACCTCCCTAGTAGCTGGGACTACAGACACCCACCACAACGCTTGGCTATTTTTTTGTTGCAGTTAGGCCAGGGCTGGATTTGAGCCCACCACCCTCGGTATATGGGGCCAGAGCACTATTCACTGAGCCACAGGCGCTGCCCTGGAATATATACTTTTTTATGACTTCATTTGCATATAATAATTGGTAAGATCTTTACCTAATTAATATTTAATGCAATAATTATAATTTCTTATATTTCTAATATAGCTTGCATTTTAAGTATACTTAGACTTCAGTAGTTTTTTTTAAAAATGAACTATAGTTTTCCAAAAGGCTTTTTTTCTTATTTCTACATCACTCTTACAACAGCCAACTCAAGGAAACAGTGAGTAATCGAGAACGTGAGATAAACAGCCTCCTGCGCCAGCTGGATGCTGCTCGCAAAGAACTTGATGAAATAGGAAAAGCGAGAGAAATAGCTTTTAAAGAAAACAGAAGGTTACAAGATGATTTGGCTACAATGTCGAGAGAAAACCAGGTTTGAACACAATAATTCCTATTCTTTCTTTGCTGCGTACTAAAGGTCTAAATTTTTTCTAAAATTTAATGATATGCAGGGCGGCGCCTATAGCGCAATCGGCAAGGACGCCGGCCCCATACACCTAGGGTGGGGGATTCAAACTCGGCCCAGGCCTGCTAAGTAGCAGTGACAACTGCAACCAAAAAAAAAAAAAATAAATAAAATTTAATGATATGCATTTGTAAGCAAAATAAATAATTTTTTAAGGAGGATGATATTATTGGGGGTATTAAAAATGTAGCTTACAGTTTTGCTATAAACAGAGTGTGTCTAATGGGTACAAGCATAGTCTTCTCACTGTTTTGACCTTTGTTGCAAGGAAAACTAAAGCTAGGAGCATGGAAATCTCTATGGCAAAAAACATTGCCATTCTGTGGGATAAGGCCCTCAGCAGTCTCCCAGAACAGTTTCTGTGTTTAAAAGACATGTGATGGAGGAGGATTATATCAAGACTACCAGTGATTTTCCTGTTTTAAATATTTTATGTTTTTAAAAAACTAAATAAAATAATACTTCAGCATTGTTCCATATAAAGTATATTGCTCTTATATGAATTTCTTTTAAATGCCAACCCCTGACCTAGCTATCCTTTCATATAAATGCCCAGATACATGGTCAGAACTACTGTGGGAGATGTGTGGTAAGGTTTGGTTAAAAAGTCAAGATCAAGCTCAGTGCCTGTAGCACAGTGTACGGTGCCGGGCACATGCACCGAGGCTGGAGTGTTCAAACCCGGCCTGGGCCAGCTAAACAACAATGACAACTGCAACAAAAAAGTAGCCGGGCGTTGTATCATGTGCCTGTAGTCTTAGCCACTTGGGAGGCTGAGGCAAGAGAATTGCTTAAGCCCAAGAGTAGGAGGTTGCCGTGAGCTGTGACGCTACAGCACTCTAGGGAGGGCAACATAATAACACTCTGTCTCTAAAAACAACAAAAAAAGTCAATATCAGCCAGGAAAAAATATGAAATAACCCTTAGAAACAGTTTTCCTCTTTTCCTACTCTCTTGTATTCCCCAATTCCAAGGGAGCTATTTAAATATAAATAGAATCTATTTGGTGCTGTTCATTTTAGATTTGTTTTTAATTTTCTAATTTATAGGAAATCTCAATGGAATTGGAAACAGCAGTACAAGAAAAAGAAGATATGAAGAATAGAGTTCACAGTTATATAACTGAGGTGTCACGATGGGAAAGCTTAATGGCTACCAAGGTGAAAAAACATTAAGTTGGACTTCAGAGTGATTTTTTTTTAAAAAACTTGTTCATGTTTGTTTATTATTTCCACTATTAGATATCAAGCATTTGAGAATGCAGATCTTGCCTACTGTCTTTTTATATTTCTCCATAGATCTTAATATAGTACCTGCACAGATAGCTCATGCTTCATAAAGAATAGAATTCCTGGGGCGGGGGTATGTGTGTGTGCGTGTGTATTTATGATTGAGTGTTCCAGTGAGTGACAGTTACTAATTTAGAAACAATTTTGTTAATGCTCAAACCAGGAAAAAGAAAATCAAGATTTGTTAGACAGATTTCAGATGCTTCATAACCGTGCAGAAGACTGGGAGGTGAAAGCCCATCAGGCTGAGGGAGAAAGCAGCTCGGTCCGACTGGAACTTCTTTCTATTGACACAGAGAGGAGACACCTTCGAGAGAGAGTGGAGCTATTAGAAAAAGAAATTCAAGAGGTAATACATTCACTTGTCTGTAAAGATATTATTTACTAGAACAAAACATTCAGAGATACTTTATTTACAAGAAATTGTAAGCATTCATAAAATCAAGTTCAGTGGTAATGTTTTGTCATTCTGATAATTTGCTTAGGAGTCCCATTACCTTTTCTTTTACCATTTTAAAGTGTACAGTGCTACACCCTTAAGTATATTCCCATTGGTGTGTAGCTATTGTCACCATCTGTCTCCAGTGCCTGTCATCCTCTCCTTGGTAAACACCACACCCATTTAACACTTAACTCTTTGTTCTCCCCGATCCTGTCCCCTGGCAACCACCCTACTTTGTGTCTTTGTGAATTTGACTTACTTTAGGTACCTCACAGAAGTGGAATCGTCTAATATTTGTCCTTTGGTGACTGGCTTGTTTCACTTAGCCTTAATGTTCGCTTCCTCAGTGTTCGTCCATGCTGTGTGTGGGTCAGAATTTCATTCTTTTTAGGGCTGAATAACAATTCACTGTGTGCATATACCACATTTTGTTTATCCATTCATGTCAGTGGATTGGTTTGTTTCTACCTCTGGCTATTAAGAATAATGCTGCTTTGAACATGGGTATGCAGATATCTCTTCAAGTCATGGCTTTCACTTTTGTGTGTATGCTCAGAAGTGGACTTTCTAAATCACATGATCATTCTGTTTAATTTTTTGAGAAACAGCCATTTAGTTTTCCACAGGGACTGCATCAATTTATATTTCCACCAGTAAGCAATGCACAAGGGTTTTAGCTTCTTCATATACTTGCCAACATTTATAATTTTTTTCTTCTTTTTTGTTTTTAATATATACTAGCCATCTTAATGGAGAAGAGATATCTCATTGTGATTCTGATTTACATTTTCGTTATGATTAGTGATGCTGAGCATCTTTTCATTGTTCATTGACTATTTGTATATCTTGATTAGAGATATGCCTTTTATTCATAACTTTGTTTTTGTTTCTTGTTGAGACAGGGTCTTGCTTTGTTGCCTAGGCTAGAGCACAGTGGAGTAGTGGAGTCATCATAGCTCATAGCAACTTCAAATTGCTGGGCTTAAGTGATCCTTCTGCCTAAGCCTCCTAAGTAGCTAATTTTTTTTTTTAAGATGGGGTCTTGCTGGGCGGCGCCTGTGGCTCAAGGATAAGGCCGCTGGCCCCATATACCGGGGGTGGCAGGTTCAAGCCTGTCCCTGGCCAAAACTGCAAAAAAAAGATGGGGCCTTGCTGTGTTGCTCAAGATGATCTGAGACTCCTGACTTCAAGTAACCCTCCCATCCTGGCCTCACAAAGTGTTAGAATTATTGGAATGAGCCACCACACCCAGGCCTTTTGTTCCTTTTTAATCAATTGTTTTCATTGTTGTGGAGTTGTAGGAGTTCTTTATATATTCTGGAGATTAATACCTTATTAACTATGTGATCTGCAAATATTTTCTGCCATCTTATGGGTTGCCTTTTCACTCTGTTGGAATACTAATTTGTTATATAAGTTTTTAATTTTTTTGAAGTCTAATTTATTTTTTCTTTTGTTGCATATACTTAGATGTCATATCCAATAAATCATTGCTGAATCCAGTGTCAAGAAGCCTTTCCCCCATGTTTTCTTCTAAGAGATGTATTGCTTTAGCTCTTATGTTCAAATCTTTGATCCATTTTGGGTCAATTTTTACAAATAGTATAAAGTAAGGGTCCACCATCATTTTTTGCTTGTAGATTTAAATAAGCTTTTGTCATAAAGACAGTCTTTTAAAAATCTTGTAATAAAATTTTGAGTTTGGTAAAAATTAGGAACCCTGGGTTAGACTGGCACGGAAAAGGCAGCCAGTAGTTTTGTTTTTGTTTTGTTTTTTTGGTATAGTTCTGTAATCTTGATCTTTTAGGAGAAAAGTATTGACTCTGTAGTAGACAGAATTATGGCCTTCAGAAAGGTACTTTTACATGCTAACGCCCAGTATCTTATTTGGAAATAGTGTCTTTGCAGGTAGAATCAAGTTAAAATGAGTTCATAATGGGTTAAGTTGAACACTAAGTCAATGACTGATGTCCTTACAAAAGGAGAGACATTTGGACACAAGACACAGGAGAACACCACGTAAAGATGGAGGCAGAGGTTGGAGTGATATGTCTACAAGTCAAGGAACACCAAGAGTTAGCAGAAGTCACCAGAAACCAGGAGAAAGGCATGGGACAAATTCTGCTTCAGAATTTCCAGAAGGAACCAAACATACCAACACCTGAAGTTCTAGCCTTCAGAATTATGAGAGAATAAGCTTGTTATTTAAGCCACCCAATTTGTGACAGTTTGTTACAGCAATGCTAGGAAACTAATAGATTTTGGTACTAGAAAGTGGATCGCTCCAGTTACAAACAACTAAAAACACAAAACTGGCTTTGGGACTGGTTAATGGGTAGAGAATGGAAGAGTTTTGAGGTGCTTGATCGAAAAAGCCCCATTTCTCAATTTATAATTGCCAAGATGTGGAAACAACCTAAATGCCCATCAACCCAGGAATGGATTAACAAACTGTAATATATGTATACTATGGAATGCTATCCAGCCGTTAAAAAGATGGAGACTTTACATCTTTTGTATTAACCTAGATGGAGTTGAAACACATTCTTCTTAGCAAAGTATCACAAAAATGGAAAAGCAAATATCCAATGTACTCAATACTAATATGCAGCCATTAGATGATCTAATTTATGCCCATATAGGAGAAAAACTTAATTCAATTCAAGTTGTGGGGAGGGGCGCTGCGGGAGAGGGGTTGGGGGTTGGGTGTGCTCCCACTTAATGGACACAATGTAAAGGTATTGACACATCTTTTAGGGGTGGGACCCAACTACAAGGGGGACTCTATCTAAGCATATGCAAGTATTATAACCTAGTTGTTTGTACCCTCATATTAACCGGACTTAAAAAAAGAAAAAGCCCCACTTGCCTTGAAGAGATATGTGGTAGAAACATGGGCATTAAAGGCAGTTGTGAGGACTTAGAAAAAAAGAGAGGAGAGCTATGGAAAAAACTTGGGTCATTTATAGCATACATATATTGTCATGAATGGAATTTTGCCAGAAATAAAAATATTTCTTCCAGTGAGGTGTCAGATGAAATTGAGGAACATGTGTTGGACGCTGGAGGAAAGATAACACTTGTTAAAAAGAGATAGAGAACTTGGCTAAATGTCTACATGGTTATGGTCTATTGTCAAGAAGAAGGAACTTGCAAGTGATGAACATGGACATTCAGCTGAGGAGATTTCCAAGTATGGAGGGGGTAGGCTGGTTTCTCCTTGTTGCTTTCAGTAAAATGTGAGAGGAAAGAGAGAAATTGATAAAGTAATTGCTAAGGAACCAGGACTTGATGATTTTAGAAAATCCTCAGCCTCACATGCCCTGGAGATAGGGCCAAGGGTGTGGGTAGCAACCTCCTGGGGAAGAGATTAGGTATGTGACTCACGAGTTCAGCCAGTAGTTGTCTCAGTCAGCAGCCACCGTCAGCTGAAGGAAGAAGTTGGACTTCCGGGGCCCTGCTAGCAGAAAACAGGCCATAGAAGCACGAGGCTGCAAACATGTTCATCTTCACAATAGAATGACTGTTACGGGTAGCGCAGAGGCCAGCAGGGCTGCAGGGCACCTCTGAGGCTTACTGCGCAGCTGCTGCCACACAAGCCCAGAGGCCCAAGGCCCAAGAGATGAGGCCTCCTTGGTTCCAGAGGGCAAGGCCACCAGCCCTGAGAGCCCAGAGGGTGAGGCTGAACGTTGAGGTCCAGTGGAGCCATCCTGGCGAGCCCAGAGGACAGCATTGAGCCACAGACTGGTCCTAGGCCTCAGAAGCTATTGTAATTTGGCCTGTTTGCTTGCAAACTTACCTTGGACTAATATGATAACTCTTTTATTCCTTACATTTTCTTTACTTTCAGAATGGGGCTGTCTAGTCTATGCCTGTCCTGCCATTATATTTTGGAAGCAGATAACTTGTTTTCTAGTGCTAAGGTGTATAGATAAAGAGGAATTTTATCCCAACGGGTACCATACTCAGAGTCTCACTCATACCTGTTTCACATGATGCTTAGGTGAGATCTTCGGACTTAGACTTGGTGCTAGAATATTGGAATGGAGTGAATTTATTTTGTGCTTGGGAATGACATGAATTGGGGAGGGTGGGGAGGGGGACCAGAGGGTAGAGGTAGAAATGTGTCCACCACAAAGACAGATTGAAATCCTAACCCCCAATACCTGTGAATGTGATCTTATTTGGAAAGAGGGTCTTTGCAGGTGTGATCAAGTTAAGATGAGGCCATGCTGTGTTAAGGCAAGCCATAACCTTGTGAATAAATGGTGTCCTTAAAAGATTTGGAGGGAAATTTGGACACAGAAGACACAAGAAAGTGGTGTATAAAGATGGAGATGGAGATTGGAGTGATAAGTCAACAACACAGTGAACACCGTTAACAACACAATGAACACCGTGGACTACCAGTAACCAACAGAAGCCAGGGGAGGGGTGGGACAGATCCTCTCTCAAAACCTTCAGAAAAAGCCAACTCTCCCAACACCTGAATTTTAAACTTCTGTCCTTCAGAACGGAAGGAATAGATTTCTGTTGGTTTAAGCACTCTAGTTTGTCTTAATTTGTTATGACAACCTTAAGCCAATACACTAAGTACCTGGACAAGTTTTTTCTGTTAAGAAAAGTATACTATTTAAAAGAATGCTTTTCAGCCTTCAAATGAGTTTCTCAGAAACTTCTTTAGTTCTTTTGTTCTTTGTCATTGTTCATGTTCCTAATGTAATATATGAAATTATGTTTATTATGTTTGGGGATCTTTATTAATATTTAGAAAATTCAAATATTTACTTCTATGTAATTGTTTAAATGTATTAAAGTTCACAGCACAATATTTGATTTTTAATGTTGATTCTTTTCAGTAGTCTGTTAAAATAATTTCATTTTTCAAGTATAGAAATTCTTCCTAAAATCTAGTAGAATTTATGTCACTTTGTATTTATCAAATTGTGAAAAATTTCAAATGTAGAGAAAAATCTTTTATCAGTTTTTCAAATTTTGCTCATTATTTCACCATTATTAAAATTTTATAAAGTTTTATAGTATTAACTTAAATTTAAATATGACTTCAGGTATTTAGCTTCAAAATAAACCCCATTTTTGAAGCTTAGAATTTAACTGAAGATAGTTGGGGAATGATAAGCATATTTGTTACTTTTTCTTGAGAAGGCATTATTACCATTAAGAGAATTTATAAAAGAAAAACTTAATGTAACTTCAAAAATCCCTCATATTCACCATACCCTGACACAATAATTCTTATCTTTGTATCTTCCAAATACATACTTGAGGTACGTAATTACCATGAGTAGTAATTATATACAATTTCTCTTGTTAAGCATTAAAAAGGCCATTTTTAAATAGCAGGCAACCTCCTGAGTATTTAAACAATGCAGAAATTGGCTCTCAGAGTTTTCTGAAGTGAGCTTGTGGATGCAAAGATGCAAGCGCTTAAAATTATTGGCTTATGTTAACTTTTTACCTGTTGCTTTTTCTTTTTTCAGCACATAAATGCCCATCATGCTTATGAATCTCAGATCTCATCAATGGCAAAAGCCATGTCTAGATTAGAAGAAGAGCTGAGACGTCAAGAAGAAGAGAAAGCAGCAGTTTTAAATGATATGTCTTCTCTGAGAGAACTTTGCATTAAGCTTGATTCAGGCAAAGATATTATGACCCAGCAATTGAATTCTAAAAACCTTGAGTTTGAGAGGGTAAGAGCACAAGAGAGGTTATCTTGGCACATGATTTTATGGAGCCTACTCCAGTTGTTTTACTTTACCACTCACTATCCAGTAGATTTCTTCCCCTTTGGAGTAGTTATCTTTGACTACAAGATTTTCACAACTGTATTTGACCACTAGATTTCTTTGTGAAGATTTCCTTGGCAATCATGGTAATGAAATTAGGTGGTGTTTTGAAACAGATGAGGATTTGGGAGATGCTGAATTTTCTAGTTGTAGATTGGGACGTATCCCACTGCGTTCTTTCTCTGTTTATAAGTTAAGACTTGAATGCTTTCTCGATGGAATATTTTTCCTAATGAAGATCTCAAGGTGTTTAAGTCTTAAACAGTTAGCTAGAACCTTTTATTCTCAGACCACGGCACTTCTTAGGCAACCTAATAGGTGTTTTAAACATGAGTGTTTGCAGTAGTATCTTCATTTTCAGGTGCTGAGAAGCTGCAATAGTGGCCTGGCTCTGTAGCCAGAATAACTAAGTGGTAAACCAGAGGGCCTTATTGCCTAGTAGTGGCTGCATTTTAGGGTCTTGACAAGATAGCATAACTGAAAACTATTTGAGTGTTGGACTGGATCTTATGGCCAAGTAAGATGTTTTTAAAAGTAACAGAGATTGTTTTGAAAATAAAATTTTTCCTATAAAGAAATGTTTTAAAATCTTTAACCAGTACTCAAAATGAAATGATAGGTGAATAGCTCTGCAGAGTATTGTCAGATAAATAATTTTTCAGAGTAAGTCTAAAATTGCACTGAAGTAATTTTACTTTGTTTTTCCTGTAGGCTGTAGTGGAATTAGAAAATGTAAAATCAGAAACAGACCTGTTGAAAAAACAATTGTCAAATGAGAGACAAACTGTTAAAAACCTCGAATCATTGTTGGCTACAAATAGAGATAAAGAATTTCATTCTCATTTAACTTCCCACGAGAAGGATACAGAAATTCAGCTACTTAAAGAGAAGTTAACCCTTTCAGAAAGCAAATTGTAAGTGTTACACATCAACCTATGTGAGGAAAATAGCTTGTGAAAAATAATTGTTCAGTTTTTTTTTGAGGAGGGAGAAAGGTGTGGAGAGTCTGAAAGGTTGGCACAGAACCAGAACATTTGACTTAATGCATCGGCCGCTTTGGGGAGTTCGGGGGAATGGCTCAGGAGAGACGTCATGTTTGGAGACGCAGATTTCCAGTATATCTTCATAGAGGTAGTACAGTGGGAGTGAAAGAGAAGAGTAACCTTTAGGAAAGTGCCTGAATTTGAGGAAAGAATAGGGTCAGTGAAGAAAAAAAAAAAAAAAAATCTCAGGATGGGAAGAGGCAGCTGTGTCTCATGCTATAGATTAGGAAAAAGACTATGAGATTTGACCCTCATAATTTGATTGAGGAAGGATATTGGCTGTTTACCTTTTTTTGGAATGGAGAGGTTTGGGGATGTTTGTTAGAAAGGGGGAGGAATCCCAGAGTAAATACTACAGGTAGAAGAATATGCTTTTAAAAGGAATTAAAAATATTTCTCTTTCTGGCTCAGCACCCGTAGCATAGTGGTTACTGCGTCAGCCACATACATCAAGGGTGGCAGGTTCGAATCCGGCCCATGCCAGCTAAACAACAATGACAACTGCAACAACAACAATAAAAAAAAAAATAGCCTGGCGTTGTGGTGGGCACCTGTAGTCCCAGCTACTTGGGAGGCTGAGGCAAGAGAATTGCTTAAGTCCAAGAGTAGAAGGTTGCTGTGAGCTGTGATGCCATGACACTCTACCCAGGGCGACATAGTGAGACTCTGGCTAAAAAAGAAAAATTTTTGGTTTCTGAGATGAGTCAAGATGAGCTAATGAAGATACTTTCTAGGTCATGTCTTCTACAAATTTGTAGCCCCTGTATCGCTGGAGTACCTAGCACGTACTAGAATAGAAATTTAGTAAATGTTAAGTTAACCAGATGATAAAAATAAACTTCATGATAGAAGCTCTGGAAGTTTAGAGAATTATTATTATAAGATCTTGATTTTTCTTTTTCTATCCTTAAGCATCACCCCATTTCTATTGATAAAAAAATCTATAGCACTTGACTCCACAAAACAGACTTTTTTTTTTTCTTTTTTTTTTTATCACCCTCGGTAGAGTGCTATGGTGTCAACACAGCTCACAGCCACCTCCAACTCTTGTTAGGCGATTCTCTTCCCTCAGCTTCCCGAGTAGCTGGAACTACAGGCGCCCGCCACAATGCCCGGCTATTTTTTTGTTGCAGTTTGGCTGGGGCCAGGTTTGAACCCACCACCCTTGGTATAAGGGGCCAGTGCCCAACTCACTGAGCCACAGGTGCCACCTAAAACAGATCTTTTTTATATCTTTCTTTGATTTTAAATTTCTTTTCAGAACTAGTCAAAACCGGGAAAATACCATGCTCCGAGCTAAAGTGGCACAGTTAGAAACAGATTATGATGCTCTGAAAAGACAGATTGCAACTGAAAGATACGAACGGTAAGAAAAAGTTTTTAGCATTGGACAGTGTTTTTATGTATTTCCTGTTTTATTCCAAAAAGGATTTAGTATGGCTTACAAATAACAAAAACTTTTTTTAGGTAATACACAAATTTCTTTGGTAATTCTTCTGCCTAATAAGGCAATAAGTGTTGTGGAAGATGATGTTCCTGAAGTATATAAAATAGCAAGTAGTGTATAAATATTTCTTATGTCATTGCACAAGGCGAACTCAGGGCATTATTTCAAAGGATATATGTAAGGGGTCAGCAGCAATCCCTGTAAGAGCTCCCAAATGTATAGTCCTAATAAGAAGCTCTAAATGCACATCCTGTGATGTTAGTGACCGGATGACAAACAGCATGCTGGATACTGTGTACACATCTGATTAATTCTATCAACAATCTATTATTAGGCCTATATTGTGTAACACCAAGGTCACACAGATAGTAAATGGCAGAGCTAAGACTAAAGTCCAGGCAGGTCTAATTCTGAAGCCTGTGGTCTTAACCTATACAATATTTTCCCTACAATTTAGTAATGTTTATACTTTTACAAACAGGAATAAGATCTGCTTTAATAATTAAAATTGAAGTCTAATTTTCAAATCAGTTGCTGAATTACTTTCATTACTCTTTCCTACTATATTAATACCACAGGCATAGGTATTATTTCTAGTGATTTTTTTTTTTTCCACATAGTAGGTAGTGGTCAAATTGCTTATTAGGTCAGTTGTCAATTTTTGAGTTCTATTCTTACCCATTGACATCAAAATTTATTTTTTAGGCCAGGCACAGTGGCTCACGCCTGTAATCCTAGCACTCTGGGAGGCCAAGATGGGTGGATTGCCTGAGCTTAGGAGTTCAGTACCAGCCTGAGCATGCATGTGAGACCCCATCTCTACTAAAAATAGAAAAACTAGCAAGACATTGTGACAGACACCTGTGGTCTTAGCTACTTGGGAGGCTGATGCAAGAGGGTCACTCAAACCCAAGAGTTGCTATGAGCTATGATGCCATGACACTCTATCCAGGGTAACAGAGTCAAACTCTATCTCAAAAAAAAAAAAAAGAGATGAGTTTCATTTTATTGCTTAGGCTGGCCTCAGACTTCCTGGATTCAGATATTCTTCTACCTCAGTTTCTTTAGTATCTGGAACTATAGGCATGCACTACCATGCTCAGCCTGTTTTTTTTTTTTTTTTTTTTTAAATAAAAAGACAAGGTCAAACGCTTGCGTGGGTTAGAATGCAGTGGCATCATGATAGTTCACGGTAACCTCAAGCTCCTGAGCTCAAGCCGTCCTCCTGGCTCAGTCTCCTGAGTAACTAACTGGGACTACAGGCAGCCGCCAGAATGCCCAGCTAGTTGTTATTGTTGTTGTTTTGTTTTGTTTTTTGTTTTAAGGAGACTTCCTGTGTTGCCCCGGCTGGAGTGCAGAGGTTAGTTACAGGTGCTCTCGTGGTACACTGCAGCTTCCACTTCCTGGCCTCAAGCTATCCTCCCAGTCTTCTCGTGTCAGCCTCTTGAGTAGCTGGGACTGCAGGCACACCCTCCTGTGCCTGGCTTACGTCAAAACTTTTGTGACATTAAATGACAGTAATGTGCTGTTCGAGGTATAGAGGGAATTTGCTATGAAATCAATTTTTTTTTTTTGTTCTAAGAGAAACAGCCTTAGCTTGCAGCAATGACATGAAAGCTGTGTTGTTAAGTTTTTGTAATTTAGAAGATTTAGTTTCTGAATGTACTATACATATACAATGATTTCTATTTCTTAATCATAAATTCTCTGCAAACCTAAATGAAGCTCTCTATTGACTAGGAGGTTCTAGCACGTTCCACCCCCTTACTCTCTTCCATTTTTCCTTGCCCCTGACCCTAAAAGAAAGCTTGAGCCTCATAACCATGTCTTTTCTCCACCTTACCATCCAGTTAAGTTGTGCATTCTCATAGAGGCAGTATTACCACTGCCTAGGGGGGGAAAGAAAATTAGTCATTAGGGGCAGAGGAGGAGGAGGAGAAAAGAAATCTCAGGAAAGTATAAAGTATTGCACTGATGAATGAGCTTCCCGAGGGCCAGAACATGAGCAGTGAATCTGTGTGTTAAAATTTCATGGGGTGGGGGAGAAAGTCTACAAAAGTTTTCTTGAGAGAGAAATGATTAAAAAAGATTGACAAACACAGAACTAGGTAGAAGTCCTGAATACTGACTGTAAGAAGGCACTCAGATGAGTAACTGACTCAGGGGACCCCGCATAATGAGGGAGTCAGACCCATATATAGATATTTAAAAACAGCTTATAACTGCAGGGATAGAGATGAGTGTGGGATTTCAGGGGCACACTGGAGGGCAGAACCTACCCAAGTCTGGAATCAGTAAGGGAAGGTTAGTTCAGGGTGTGTTGGGCAGCTGTGGTGGGATATCCAATAGACACTTTTAGGTGGTATGGACCATAAAACAGAACCGAAGATGGAGATTTGGGAGAGTAGTTAGGTTATAAAAGCGTAGGATAAGAGAACGCAAACCTAGCCCTGGGCAATATAGACGGCGGCAGAGGATCCAGTAAAAGAACTAAGAAATGGCCATCTAGGTAGAAAGAGAACCGGACATGCGGACATGACAGTCAGGCGAGCCAAGAGTGGTCACCAGCACAGAGCCATGGGGGGGAGGTCAGTAAGGTATGGGTTTGTCCGCTGGTGTGTGAGCTTTTAAGTTTTTTGGTTTTTTGGGTTTTTTGAGACAGAATCTCACTCTGTTGCTCTGAGTAGAGTGCTGTGGCGTCATCATAGCTCACAACAACCTCAACCGCAATCTCTTAGACTCAGGGACCACATGTGCCCACCACAGTGGCCACCAGTCTATTTTTCGTAGTGATGGGGTCTCGCTCTTGCTTAGGCTGGTCTCAAACTCCTGAGCTCAAGCAATCCACTGCCTCGGTCTCCCAGAGTGCTAGGATTGCAGGTGTGAGCTACTGTGCTTGGCCATAGCTTTTTTTTATTTTTAAGTATAAAGAAGAAAATGAAAATTATCTGTAAGTTCTACTTTCTGTAGTCACTGTTATCATTTTTAGGCTTAACATCTAGTCATGTGTTTTTATGTGTTTCTGTGTGTATACTTGGTATCCTACTTTTCCCCAAAAATATTGTGAGCATTTTGCTTCCAAAATATTATTTTAACAACCACCTACCATTCAGACATGATTACACCATAATTGATTGTGAACTATCTGTTATAATGCATATTTTTTTAATTGAGATCTTTTATTCACTCCTTAAATATCATACAAAGACATAGAATTTACATGTCATAGAAATATTAATTTAGTAGAAATTATTAATTCACTAATAGCACCTTATGATTATGTATCCCTTTTGAGTTTTCCTGCTGCGCACGTATAACCTCTCTCGTTTGATCTCTACTGACAGCGAGCGAGCAATCCAGGAGATGCGTCGGCACGGTCTTTCTACATCACCCCTTAGTTCTACTCTGAGGTCTCCTGAACGTTCTCCTGAACATTTAAATATGTAATTATCAGAAAGGTATGTAGGCAGCATCAAGGACAGGCCAAACTAATCTGTGGTTGTGAAAATTCAGAGAATTAGTTTTCTGTGTTGGGCAAGGGAGATTTCCTGGAAAGGGGCAGTTGTAAAAACTCACTAACCTGGCATGTATAGTCCCTGAGTTTAAAAAGGGAAGACATGACAGTGAGATATCACAGGGTAAGTAACAAGGGGACAAATCCCAGGTGGTGGAGATGTAGACAAGGGCACAGAAAGTGCGAAGGTAGGTTATGGGAAATAATGAGGGAGAAAGGTTTAGAAGTTAGAGTGGGATATACAGAGTATATTGACAGTGAGGTTAAATTAGAGATTGTAGATGTTATTCTGTAAGTCAGTGGAAGCCATTGAAGGTCAGTCTTTGTGGGTACAGGATGGGTACAAGGAGGGGTTAAGATGAAAAAAACACTTTGGGTAGATGAACTTCACAAGTGTGTTTGAGCCCTATTGGAAAGGGTGGAGAGGTGGAGAGAGTCTAGAGGTAGAGATACAATCAGTGCTGGATGTTTAATAGTAAATTACGATGTTTATACTTAAAAATGCCATGTCATAGTTGTATAGCCCAATTAATTTTCAAATTGGACACACCTATGTAAATCAAGAAACAAAACAAGCCAGGCGTGATCGTGCAAACCTATCATCCCAGTTACATGGGAGGCTGAGGTGGGAGGATCACTTGAGCCCAGGAGTTCGAATCCAGCCTCAGCAACATAGCAAGGCCCTCTCATCTCAAGAAAGAAAGAAATAGGCCAGGTGTGGTAGCTCCTGCCTACAATCCCAGCACTTTGGGAGGCCAACCCGTGGGAGGATCCCCTGAGCTCAGTAGTTCAAGACCAACCTTAGCAAGAGCAAGACCCTGTCTCTACTAAAAATAAAAAAAATTAGATGGGAATTGTGACAGGTGGCTGTAGTCCCAGCTACTCTGGAGGGGGAGAGAGAAGAATCATTTGAACCCAGGAGTTTGAGGTTACAGTGAGTTAGGCTGATGCCATGGCACTCCTGTCTGGGTGACAGAGCAAAACTCTGCCTCAAAAAAAAAAAAAAAAAATAATGAAGAAACTCATATCTCTCTTGGGCTCCTTTCTGGTTATAAGGACTCTCGTCTGGTCTAAAAGTAACTGTCTTGGGTGCTAAAGCATAGATTCTTCTTGCTTGCTTTTGGACGTTTTATAAATGACATCATGTGTTTCAGGCTTCTCTTTCTCAGCAGTCCATCTGTGAGACTTCTCCATATAGTTGTATGCACTTGTGGATTGCTGGGTCTTGCTGCTGCATAGTGGAGTGCCATTATGTGAGCTTGCCACAGCCTACTTACTCACTCGACTGTTGTCGGGCATTGGGGAGTTTACAGTCTGGGCTAGTACAAATAGGGCTATGACTATGCACGTAAGAGTGAGAGTGCTGGATCACTGGATATGCATATATGTTCAAGCTCTAGCAGATACAGCAGAACTGGTTTCCAAAGCAGTTGTAAAGAATTAGGACACATTCAGCTAAGGAAGGGGCAGAGGGACAGGCTGATATACTGGAAATGGGAAGGAAGCATGAGTCAGACCCGGTGTTTGACAGGGAGTCACCGAAAAACACATAGTCATTGACAGAAATAGCTGTGTCAGACCTCTTTTTTTTTTTTGAGATGAGTTTTACTATGTTACCCTCCGTAGAGTGCTATGGCATCACAGCTCACAGCAACCTCCAATTCTTGGGCTTAAGCAATTCTCTTGCCTCAGCCTCCCAGGTCTACAGGCACCCGCCACAATGCCAGGCTATTTTTTGTTGCAGTTGTCATTATTGGTTAGCTGGCCTGGGCCGGGTTTGAACCCGTCAACATTTCCTTGATAACTCAGTTCTCATTATGAATATTAGTGAGATGCTATTATTTAGCATGCGATGCTCCCTTGTTCTGATTGCTGTGCTATTGCTTTTGTGTTCGTTTGATTAAAACATTTGCTTTCCTCTTTTGTTTTGAGGACCACTTCTCAGTGCTCACTGCTATCACTGTGTCTTCACAACTACTAAGTTGCTGTGTAATTTTGATTGCGATCAGGTAGTAGTTCACTCCCCTGTCATAAAGCTTCATGACAGTGTGACACAGACATTTTCTCATGCTTGATTCACAGCTGCGGTTTAGAGTAGGGGTTGGCAAATGAGAGTCTGTGCCACAAATCCATCGCACTGCCTATTTTTGCTAATTAAGCTTTTTGGAGCACAGCTACAGCCATTTGTTAAAATTGTAAGGCTGCTTTTCTGCCATGCCAGAGTTGAGTAGTTGTGACAAACTCTGTGGCCTGTAAATCTAAAATGTTTACTTCTTGCCTTTCCATATCATGTAGCCTCTGAAAAACTCAACTGGATACCCATGAGAAAGTAAGAGTGAAAGTAAACTCCTTGTTTTTATGAAAATAAGCTTGACCTTGTAGATTCCCTAAAGGGATATGAGGCCTCCCAGACTGCACTTGAGGAACCACTGACACCGAACATAGTAGATGCAGCAATCCCTAAAGTGGTGATGAATTGGAAAACTTTGGATTAGCATAAAATATGAGTTCTGCCATCTTAACTATTTAATTTTACAATTCATTGGCATTAGTTACATTCACAGTGTTGTGTGACCATCACCACTATTTCTAAAACCTTTTCATCTCTCAGACAAAAACTCTACCCATTAAAGAATAACTCTTCCCTTCCCCAATCTCACCTTCTCAGCCGTGGTAACTTCTAATGTGCTTTTCGGTTTCTATGAATTTGCCTAGTCTAGATTTTCTTCCTTTCCTTTCCTTTCCTTTTCCTTTTCCTTTCTCTTTTTCCTTTCCTTTCCCTTTTCCTTTCCTTTCCCTTTCCTTTCCCTTTTCCTTTCTTTTCCTTTCCTTTTTCCTTTCCTTTCATCTTACTATGTTGCCCTGGGTAGAGTGCCCTGGCGTTACAGCTCACAGCAACCTCTCCCAAGTAGGGGGGACACCACCAAGTAGGTGGTGGCCCACCACAACGCCCAGCTATTTTCGTTGTTGTTGTTGCAGTTGTCATTATTGTTTAGCAGGCCTGGGCCAGGTTCAAACCTGCCAGCCCCGGTGTATGTGGCTGGTGCCCTAACCACTGGGCTACAGGTGCCAAGCCTAGATTTTCATGTAAGTGAAATCATGCAATATTTGTCCTTTTATTTCTGCTTTGTTTCACTTAGAGGACATTTTAGGTTCATTCATGTAGTAGGGTGCACCACATTCTTTTATCCTTTTCATCATTTGAAGACACCTAGTTTTTTTATGAATAATGTTTCTATAAACATGAGCATTCAAGTATCTGTTTTAGTCCTTGTTTACAAACCTTTTGGTATATACCTAACAATAGAATTAATGGGCTATATGGTCCTTCTGTTTACTTTTTTTGAGGAACTGCCAAACTTGTTCCACTTTACATCTTCACCAGCAGTGTAGAAGGGTTCCAGTTCTCCACATCCTGCCCACATTTTCCATTTTTTAAGTTATAACCATTTTAGTACATATGAATTAGGACGCTTTTATAACCATTAACAAATTCACAATTTGGCTTCGCCTATGCTCAGTGGTTAGGGTGCCAGCCACATATACCAGGGCTGGTGTGTGTGAACTTGACCTGGGCCTGCTAAACAACAACAACAAAAAAAACTAGCCAGGCATAGTGGTGGGCACCTGTTGTCCCAGCTACTTGGGAGGCTGAGACAAGAGAATCACTTGAGCCCAAGAGTTAGAGGTTGCTATGAGCTGTGATGCCATGGCACTCTACTGAGAGTGATATAGTGAGAATCTGTCTCAAAATAAATACACAGATCACAATTTGTAATTTTGTAATAATTTACAATTAGTTTTTTTTTTTTTTTTTTTGTAGAGATAAGAGTCTCACTTATGGCCCTCTGTAGAGTGCTGTGGCGTCACACAGCTCACAGCAACCTCCAACTCCTGGGCTTAGGCGATTCTCTTGCCTCAGCCTCCCGAGTAGCTGGGACTACAGGTGCCTGCCACAACGCCTGGCTGTTTTTTTTTTTTTGTTGTTGTTGTTGCAATTTGGCCACAGTGGGTTTGAACCCGCCACCCTCAATACATGGGGCTGGCGTCCTACCGACTGAGCCACAGGTGCTGCCCTTACAATTAGTTTTGAAAGTATCCTAACAGTACAGTAAAAACATGATAGAAAAGATTGAAAATGGCACACCTGCATAGGACATTCGCCATGAATAGAGCTTGCAAAAGTTGCTCTTGCGAATGTGAAGGCTACCATGGTACTATATACTACTGTAGACTTTATATAAACACTGTACACTTAGACTACACTAAATTTAAATTTTTTTCAATAATGTGAGTTAATACCTTATTGTAACTTTTTTACTTTATAAACTTCAGTTTTTTTTTAACTTTTAACTTTTATTTATTTATTTTAAGACAGAGTCTTATTATGTTGCCCTTGTTAGAGTGCTGTGGTGTCATAGTTCACCGCAACCTCAAACTCTTAGGCTTAAGCGACTGTCTTGCCTCAGCCTCCCAAGTAGCTGAAACTACAGGCGCCTGCCACAACACCCAGCTATTTTTTTGTTGTTATAGTTGTCATTGTTTGGCAAGCCTGGGTAGGGTTTGAACCCCAGTATATGTTGCCGGCACCCGAACACTGAGCTATAGGCACCAAGCCTTAACTTTTGGCTTTTATAATAGCACTTAGCTTAAACACACATTGCATATCTGTACAGAAATTTTTTTTTCTGCATATCTTCCTATAAGCTTTTTATTTTTTAATTTTTCTTAAATTTTTTGAGCATTTTTGTTAAAAATGAAGACACACACACCTTAGTCCAGGCCTATACAGGGTCAGGAGCGTCACTATCACTGTCTTCTACCTCCAGGTCTTGTCCCACTGAAAGGTCTTCAGAGGCAGTAACACACATGGAGCTGTCATCTCTGTGATAACAGCGCCTCTTCTGGAACACCTCCTGAGGGCACTGTCTGAAGCTGTTTTATATGTGTATATATACGATATATATACATACAGAGAGAGAGTATACTAAAATAATGATAAAAATGTATCAGATGGTAAATATTGGTGATAGGAATTTTTCAGTTTCGTTATCTCATGAGACCACTGTCATACATGTGGTTCATCATTTACCAAAACATCCTTATGCAGCACATGACAATATTTCTTACATCACGATATCACACGTGCTTACTGAGAAAACATAAAATACAGAAGTATAAATAAGGAAACCAGAATCACCTTTAAAAAAATATAGAACAGTACTTCTGAACTTCAAGAAGTAGAGTAGTACTTCATAAGTATAACTGGATTTGGGGCACAAGTTTTATTAGAGACTATAATTTCATTTAAAACACTAAATTTCAGTTTTTAATGAATATATTGAATAACTGTGATTTTTCTCTTAACCCACCTTCCCCCCTCCCTGCTTTTCAGAGTAATGGTTTTCAATGAGTTCCTGTATGGATTTTTAAAAGAACAGAACAGTAGTGAAATATTTGAAGTACTTGTTCCTGAAAATCATGAACATTCACACAAATTCTACCTCTGTCAACTTTTATATAAATCAGTGAATATTTGTGTTAAAAGGTTTGGTTTAAAAGAACTATATGTGTATATTTTCATATATATGTGACAAAACAAAACATATATTAAATAGTGCTTAACTGATGTTATATCTATATTTTTATTATTTCTGACTTAAATTCCTCAATGTGTGTTTATACTGTGAATTAATATAATGTATTGATAATACTTATTTTTCAGTTTTCATGTCTGGGTTTATAATGCCTATCTTAATGTAGTCACAAAGAATTGTCAACTTTGATGCTATGTTGTCATGCTTAACTTTTTTTTCTTAAAATTATTCATAGATTTACTATTATCAAGGGGAATATATTTACATCTAGTCTTACTATAATAGTAGATTGCCATATATAATAAAATAATGATTGCCATATATAATTTGTTATTGCCAACTAGAAGAACAAAGAAGGGAAAGGTACGTTACATACAATATTATTCCGGCCATCACATAGACTCTTCACGTAATACATAATTGAAATCAAACTAAAAGGTATGTTTAGAGTTTTGTATAATAATAGAACAGAAATTTGGAACATTTTTTCAGTAAATAAAATTCCTCAGTGTATTAATTTAAAATTCAGGAGTCTGAAAGTATATGGAAGCAAATATAGTAAAACATTTTGTTAAAATTCCAACCTACATTCAGTTTCAGTGTTTTGCTTTTAAACCTGTATGTTGTAATTTACCAGTCTTGCAGAACACTGTGTAAACACTGAACAATGGCAAATGAATTGAAAACAGTTTTTTATAATTAATTTTCAAAATTGTAATTTTTAAAAATGTAGTATATACATATATTACTAAATAAAAGAACAGAAGCAAAGAATGGAATGTCAGATATAGAAACTAATCGTGTTTGAATCATACACATTTGAAGGCAGTCCTGGTCTTAATAGATTTTATTATGATTGGAAAAGAACTTAACATAGGAAAGTGAAAGACCAACTACTTATATTTTGTTTCCTCTGTGGTTTAGTAAAGTGGAGCGTGTGTGTACCTGGGGTGGGCAGTGCTCTTTTTCTAAAACGAATATGCCTTATTATGTCCTTTGTGATAACTTGGTGTGCATTTGGTTATGGGCTGGCTTACTTTTCCACCATCTTTGTAATGTTACGTATCCAGTCTCCTTTGTGTGAATTCACTTGTCATCACCATATAGAAGAGAAGTAGAACTATTGGCAGTGCCATAAGGAAAAAAATATTTTAATAAATATATGTAAATAAAATAAAAAGTATTTGTCCCTACCTTTTCCCCTAAAGCAACAGCAAGGCATATTTTTGTTAGTATTTTATTTTTAATGTTTTCTATAATTTAACAATATATAGCTTGTCCTAATTGTTATTTTCATAAATACGATACAATTTTTAAAAAATTAGTTTTATCTTAAAATACTGAATGTTCTGACCCTTTATAAATGTTTTTAACTGTTTTAAATAATAATAAATTATGGAGCTTGACATAGATATGCCAATAAACTTTATAATCAATTTATTTTCTCTGAAAATAGTTCGTTTATAGTTTTGTGTTAGCAATATTCTAAATTCTAAAATTGAATAAAAATTTACTGAAGTCAAACTTTATCATGGTAGGAGATGCGGATAGCACTGAACTTAGTTGCCAGGCACTTTTTTTTTCAAACCGGCTTTTATAGTTCAAAATATAAGAAATGAAGTCAAAGTTTCTGTTAATCCATCCACAGAATGTTTGCGTGTGTGTGTGTGAGAGAGAGAGAGAGAGAGAGAGAGAGAGATAAATGGATCTATACTTGTCACTGGCAGATACTCTTATTGAGCACTTGCTCCCATTAGACTATGCCACCTGCTACCTTTAGTGCAGTTTATCACCCATCAGATCTCCTACTCTCCTTCCCAATTCTTAGAAGATTTGAGCAGATCGCTTAATATCTTTCTACTATCTGTCATCAGTCTTTTTATGTCAGTATCTTAGGCCATACCTGCACATTGTACTTACCTGGAGAATTTTGGTGAAGAACTGAAATCTGAACCCCTACACCAGACCAAATAAATCAGAATTTCTGCAAGTGGAATGTGGTCTTATTTTTTTAATAGACGTAATAATTGTACATACAGCGATGTTGTAATATGTATAACGTATAGTGATTAGAGTATGGTTACCATGTTCATTATCTCAAACATCATTTCCTTGTATTGGGAACATTCATTATCTTCCTCCTGGCTATTTAAAACTATCGTCATCCTGCCATGGCATAACAGTAGAACTTATTCCTCCTAACTAGGTACAATTCTTATATCCTTTAACAAATCTCTCCCTATCCCCCGTCCCCCTATCCTCGCCAGACTGGTGTCCTGTTCTACTTTTCACTTTGGTGAGATTAACTTTTCTTAGCTTCCACATATGAGTGAGAACTGCAGTGTTTCACTTTCTGTTCCTGGCTTATTTCACTTAACATAATGTCCTCCAGTTCCGTCCATGTTGCTGAGAATGACAGGATATTTTTTTCCTTAGGTCCTCTAGATAATTCTAATGTACAGGATTAACAATAGTGACTTAAGAGTGCTGACCCACCAAAATGCTTTTCTGACTCACTAATGGAAATCAACCTATAGTTTTGAAGAAAACTACACGGGACAGATCTTGTCATGGCCTTGGAAATCTCAATTTTTACCATCCTACTAACCCCCTTTCTAAGTTACTATACATCAGGGGTGGCGAACAAGTTCGACACAAAGAGGCAAAATTTTAAACTGTGAGAGAGAGCCACACCACGCAGTGACCTGCCAAAACAGACAAACACTCACACAAAAGCATATAATTTTAACAATAATATATTAAACACATAATATAACATGCTCAGTCCGGTGTTTTTTGTGACCTTGTTGGAGTGATGGGATGATAATCTCAGTGGGATTTCTGGCATCTTTTGTTTTCAGTAATCTTCTGCAAATCAGGTTTGTATTCAGTTGTAGCCACTCGGAGCAGTTCCTTTACATGAGTGTCAGTCAGAATGGACC
>CAUYPK010011908.1:0-29610 GCA_963574355.1 Loris lydekkerianus | reverse complement strand
AGGAAGAGGGGAGACAAGGGTAGTGAAGCAGAGTTGAGAATAAATGATAAGAATTGGTTTTCATTATTTGTCAGTTCAAGCCCAACACATACAGATCACAGGAGGATCCTCAGCTGTCCACAGGCATTGGCTTAATCTCTCTTTTTACTGAGGGCCTCCGTGACAGGTGTGTGGAGCTGGTGGCGTCCTAAGTGACTGGGGATGAAGAAGGGTCCCTGGGTTTGACCAGTGGAGAACTGTATGCAAGTAGATAGAGATGAGATGTTGCAGCTGGTGTTAATCTTCTTCCTCAATTTTTGAAAATCTCAGAGGAAGGCAGATTGCAACTCCATGTACAGATGAAAATGAGTATTCTAGAGTGTTAAAAATCCCAGCTCTCGAAGACCAATGTGATTAAAAAACAGGGTGAGGTAGGTTCAGGTGTGGGCAAGACAAACTGATATACTTATTGAAGTGACTCAAATAGGTTTGTATTAAGACACAAGGTGGCAATCTAATATTTTCTTCATGTTTATTCTCTAACAATATTGGTACACCCACCTAATGGGCACAGTGTAGGGGTGTATGGCACACCTTCTGGGTGCAGGAAATAGCTATAAGAGGAACTCTACCTAACAGATTCAAATATTGTGGTTTGATTGTTTGTACAATCGCATTAACCTGAAATTAAAAAAAAACAAAAAACAATATTGGTCCATTGTGAAGTTGTATCCTGAAAAACATGAGAAGGAGGTTGCAGAAATAAGGTAAGGCCAGTGTGTCTTTGAATGAAAACCACTGCATTAGCACACCAAGAAGTGTTTCACCCTCATCCAGAAAAGGCTGAGGTACTGATGGAATTTAGGTAAAGATCCAAAATATTCTTTATCTTGAAATTTATCGGAACTGAAAAGTAATTCGATGAAAGTCTGAATGATAGTCACCTTAGTAGGTTATATTTCTAAACTTCTTTATTCATAATTATCACAGCTATAGTTTATAAAAAAAATACATTTTCAATATTTTGTAACAATGCCAATTCTGTCCCCAAATGGTATTATTTGCCTCAATCTCTCACCTAACTCACTAGATATGGGTCCGGATTCCATTCAGTAATTACTTCTGAGGGACTAATATGTGGTACTTGGACTATTTTCCTCAAGTAAAATTCACTCTCAAAGGAAGAAGATATTCTCCCACTGAAGATATTCCAGAGAACACGCAGCAGCTTTGAAAGTAATTGTGAGGCCTTTTCAGCAGAGCCTTGAGGATATAGTTGAGAGAATTTCAGTGGTCGTCAAATATGGGATAATTTTGTCCTTCGGGGAACTTTGGCAGTGTGGATCTAGGGTTGGTTGTTACAAATGGGGGAGGCAAGGTCATGTGCTATTGCTGTCTAGTGGGTAAAGGCTGGGGGTGCTGCCAATCCCACAGCAACACACTGCACAGCGTGCACATAACAGAAATACATAGTACAAACTCCCAATAGTGCCAAGGTTGAGAACCCCCAGATCAGCGAGTGGTTTTCCCACAACACTGGCCTTTCAAAATATAAACATGGTGGAAGGTGGGAGTCTATCTGCTAGGGAAGTTGGTGAGGGCTTCTAATTTTTCTAAAGTTTGGTGCTCCTTCTTCGGCGTTCTTCACGGTGATCGTGATGAAGTGATGTGGATGGCAGTCTGCACATCCTGGCTTATCTTTACCATCTTGCCAGAGGTAGAACAAGGGAAGCTCAGAGCACAGGTTTTGAATCTTAGCAACTGACTCAAATCTTGGCTGTCTTCCCAGTTAGCCCCTTTTCACAATTAGTCCCTTTTGTGAAAAGAGATAAATTACCTTTTGTGAAAAGTCTGATTAAAAAAAAAAAAATCTATAAACTCAAGATAGCAATACAACATTTCTCATAGGGTTGTCATATAGATTGTTAAGAGATAGTATATATCAACCACTCAGTGCATTATAGAACACATTTTAAGATCTCAAGAAATATTAGTGTTATTATTTTAAAGCTTCATTATGGACATTTTCAAGAACATATAAAGGTAGAGAAAGCATAATAAATACGCCCATATCATTCTCTTTTCACCATATCAACAATGTTCAGCATTTGCTAATCTTGTTTTATTTCCCTCCACCTTGCAAATCATAGACCCCATGTCCCTTCTCCTACACTGTCATCACTGACGTACCACTGGATCTTTTGCTATTGGTCTGTGGGTGCTTTCCTACCTCCCAAGTCTAGTTCTATGCATTGAACCAGGTGCTTTGGCCCAGTGGACAAAAAGATGTCCCTATTATCTCTGCTGGTTCCCTTGAGATTGCTATCGGATACAAGGCAGTCATGCGCTTGTCCAGACATGCTGGACACCCTGCCTAGTGAGGCATCCACTCCAGTGCTCCAAGGCGTGGGCCCTTGCCGCCTCAGGGCTTGTGCTGAAATGCCCAATTTTTCTAGGTCTGACTTCCCCTGTCCCCACCACCTGTCCTCTCACTTGTCCTCGGGCCTGTCTGCCCATATGGAATTTTCCAAGCTTCTGCCTTTCAGGAGCTCCTTGTGCCTTATCCAAACACAAGAGCTTTAGCTTCTGGTCCTCTCCCTTATGTCTTTTTCCAGTCTCTTTCTAGAGCATTTCACCAAGCTGCCTGCTAATGGCAAAAGATCCAGTTGTATGTCCATGATGACAGTAGGAGCAGGTGACAGTGGAGGTAGAAGCACTCCCTGCGGAAGCTCTGGTTGATAACCAGCACCTAGTCCACCCTTCAAAGCAATTTTGGAACTCTTTTTCTGGAATGGCCATCAGAGCTATTGTCATATTACCCTTGAAGTCCTGAATGTCATCAAAATGTCTTCCTTTCCAGTATTTTTTTTTTATCTTCAGGTAAAGGGAATATATTCCTCCAAAACTTTTTATCAAATCATTTTTCAATTTAATGTGTATAATTAAATGACTTTTACTACATGCAAAGTTGTATAACCACCACCCTGATCAATTTTAGAATACTTTTCGTCACGTCAGAAAGAACCTCTGTGTCCATTAGCTGTACCCCTTTGACATGACTTTCCTCACCCTTGGTGCTGTGTACTTTCTGTCTATAGATTGACTATTCTGGAAATTTCATGTAAGTGGAATCACACAGGGTGTCCATGAAGTTCATGTGCAATTTAAACCAGTGTGCACATGCACTTGTGGATGCCCTGTGTAATATAGAGTCCTTCATGAGTATCTTTTCTTACTTAGGATGTTTCCAGATTCTTCCATGTTGTGGTATGTATCAGTATTTGATTTCTTTTTATGGTCTGGACATGTGGTCTGGAATTTCATTTATTCACTCATCTGTGGGCAGACATTTTGGGTTGTTTTCACTTTTCGGCTATTATGAATAATAGCTCTATGAACATTTGGGACCAAATTTTTGTGTGGACTTAAGTTTTCCTGTATCTCTCACCTGTACTTAGGAGTGTAATTCTGGATCTGTAAGTCTTTGTTTGACACTTTGAGGAACTTCCAGATTGTTTTTCAAAGTGGTGGACCACCCACCAGCAAGCATGTAAAAGGGTGCTCCTGCCCACAGCGTGGGAGCAGCTCAGTCCAGACTCTCCAGCCTGCTCCTGTCCCACACTAGCACAACCTGTCCTTTCACTTCCCAGGCACTTTGCTGCCTGGTTCCAGCCACCCTGCTGCGCCTTCCTGCCATCTGGACAGAGATGGACAAATTCCTGATTATGCTCCTGCTTCTGGGGGTTTTCCCTCTTGTCTTCTTTCAAGGTGTGAGCGAGGATCTTGGATGGTTGGGCAGGGGGGAGCATGGGGTGGCGGTCCCAGGGCAGCAGTTACAGGTCAGGTCAACTTGCGCAGTGGGTATATGGAAGGGGACAAGGTCTAGATCAGGATTCTGGGATGATCTGACCCCCAAGGAGTGAAGGTCTCTTTTTGCTGTCCCCACTTCAAGGACTCTTATCAGGGTAAGTGTTCAGATCTGCTCTCAAGGTCTCAGAGTAGGGTCAGCCACTCTCTTGGGGAACATTGGTCCTGGGGTACCATTCCCACATTAGGGCTTTGAGGTGGGCTGGCCGGCCCTGAGTAGCAGAACCAACGGATGCTGTGCCCCTCTCATAAATGTTATGGAAGTACAAACACAGAGCTGGTACCAGAAGGAGCTATCTCAGGCTCTGGGGAACAAAATTTAAAGAGGCATAATCTCTTAGCCTTATTCAAGTGCAATATCTGAACTGGAACTTGCTCTATTGAAACTTCTATCTTTTTTTCCTTCTATCTCACCTCCCATTATTTCTAGCTCATAGCTGATATCTAGCACATTCTTATCTAAGATTATTTAATTAATGCAATCATTTAATTTAATTAAATAATTAATTTAATTATTTAATTAATGTAATTCTAAATTATATTTAAATTATAAATATAATAAGGCTTCTTCAAACTAAATATAATTCACATATCACGCAATTCACCTATTTTACATGTATACAAACTTATGTATTCTTAGTGGGATTTGAGATCCCTGCATTAAAGACTTTCTATCCTTATCGATCCAATGTAAACCATCTAATGGGGGATATTTTCAGCTCTAATTTATGGACAGAAGCACTCAGGGTCATTCTTTGCCCTTGAACTCTTGGACCCTAATCATGACCTTGCCCACCTTGGTCCCAGCTCATTCAGCCCCAGGCTCAACTTTTATGTCTTTTTTCCCTAGCTCAAGCCACTACGTGCATGGTCTGCAACATTTTTAGGAAGGGCGAATGTGTGGAAGGCAAGGACAACTGCACTACAGCTGAGGGCAGTGGATGTAGAACCAGGGATGTCTATCTTCTGAATACAAGAGGTAATGCTGTTGAGAGGTTCAAGGGAGCCCTTGCTGGGAGGTGGGAGAGTTTTTGTCTGGACACCAGGCTTATGGTGGGTGGGAATGCCCACTCCCTTTGAGACATAAGCATTGCTCTTTGGCTCTAAGTATGAATACCTTTGTCTTCCAGATGGGTGGGTCTACAACCACACTATATTGGACTGTGCTGATCCATGCAATGCCTGGAAGTTGTTTCATTCACGCATGAAGATTTCAGTGTTTTGCTGTAAAAATAAAGATTTCTGTAATAGGTATCGAGGGAAATTGCTGACCGTGAAGGCTCCCTAAGTGCTACCTCCTTGGTAGTGATGGTTTGTCCCTTTGCCTCTTCCTGTCCTTGGTCCCTCTGCTCCTTTTGCCATCCTCATACTCTTGCTGAGTATTTTCTTTCCTTGACCTCCAATGTCCCTCGGCACTTCTCTGCTCACCACTGGCTTCTTTCCCCCAGCACCAAGCACTCTTCGCTCATCCTGTTTCATTCATTTCTTTATTCACGTCTGGAAACCACCATCAGCCCTGCCTGCCTTGCATTTCTTTAGCCCTCATCGTCACCACATTGCTCTGGCTGAGAAACTTTTCAGCTTTTATTTCCACCAACTTATAAGTAGCTGTAGAGTGCCAAGAAAGCTGATGGGTTGGGCTTCATACTCCAGGAGTCAGACGGGTCAGTGAAAAACTCAGGTAAATATGTCCAGTTGAGAGGTCTTAAAGCTTGGAAAGACACTAAGACCTGAGGCCGACAATTTGGGATCATCCGCTTTAGATGCAACCTATATGCCCAGACCCTACTGAGAGTTTCCCTGTATTTTTTCTGTATAAAATACTGTCCCATGTATAATGCACGCCCATGTTCTTGGCCGAGAATTTCAGGAAAACACCTTTTGAAATAAAGTGGTTTGAATAAAGTGGCTGGTTCTCAGTCGGGAGAGACATATCTTGGGAGGTCTAATGCTCCCCTCCCTTCCCTCTCCCCTCCCTCTCCTAGGAGCACTTTCCCTCACTCTCATCTTGGAGGCTGCAGCCCGGTCCACCTGGCCATCTCTGCCACCACCCTTCCCATGATCATGGCACTTGGTGGAGGCCCCTCTAGACCACTCCCACTGGATCCTAGATCCTCCTGGACTGGAACCCCATGCACCTGGCAGGCCAAAACAGTCAGGCATGGTGGCCCTGGTAGGCCTAACAGGCTCCCCTGTTCTGAAGCCATACTACCCATGTATAATGTTCATCTTTATTTTTTCTTCAAAAATATGGGCAAAAATGTATGCATTATACATAGAAAAATGTGGTAAGTTATGGGTGGCGCCTGTGGCTCAGTGGGTAGGGCACGGGCCTCATATACCGAGGGTGGTGGGTTCGAACCTGGCCCCGGCCAAGAAAGTAAAAAAAAAAAAATGTATGGGAGGCTGTCCAATGAGTTGAACAAGAGCAGGAGTGAATGAGTCACAGACACTAGAGGCCACCAAAACTAAATAGGAGCAAGGGCTGTGTCTGAAGATGGACAGGTGTTGATGGGAGCGGTAGGAGGGGAGCCAGGGCTATAAAGGCAGCAATACTCACACAGCCACACTGTTCCCTTGGACACATGAAGGTTATGAGTAGGGAAGGCTCAGTGGAGAACTGGGCTAGAAGCCACATCCTGGTAGGTGGGGAGTGAATGAGCTGTGACAGGAGCTAGCGAGTGTGGGCAGCTCTTTCAAGAAGTGTAGGAAGAGTAGAGAGTGGACTCATGTATTTTATACGAAGAGTGAGTTTAGCCTGGTTATAGGTAAAGAGAGATGTATGTTTGTTTTAATATAAAATGCTTTTCTCATCATGGTTATGGGAATGTCTGCTACCAACTTACTTTATCTTTCAATGTTTATTTTAAAAATTCTTATCTCTTCTCTATACATACATTTCATATTCCTTTTTTCCTCTTCTTTTTCCCCACGTGTTTCCCTCCCTCTCTCTTTACCTCTTTCTCCATTCTCTTTTCTTCACCAGTGGTGATGCAACAAATTAAAATGTTATGAGAATGGTATATTATTTAATATAATCTTGTATTTCTCACTGGTAAAATGAGGGAAATATTTTATGTCTTCCTGGTAATGACTAGTAAAGTGATTTTCATTTAATTAAAAATGTTTTGAACTCATACAAAATTATTCCATAAATAAAGAATGTCAAGTTCAAATACGTTTTATGAATCTTTTACCTCTAAAAATGAGCTGAGATGGGAGAAAACAGGGAAGGAAGGCTGGACACCGCTGTGGAATATAGCCTACGGCAGACCTTCGTTATTAAAGGTTATAAAAGCAGCAATACTCACAAAGCGACATCATTGATAAGTAACCCCAATGAAAATATTTCAGCCTAAAATTTTCTGGGCCTTCTTATGTCTGATTTCACCAAAAAGAACAATGGGTAGGTCATGGTGATGAAGGTAGAGCCATGGGAGGGCTTTTTATTACTTTTAAAACTTCATTACTCACCAAACTTTCATGATCAATGGAAATCACAACCATTGTAAAATCATTAAGAAATACATATGCCTTAACAGAAAAACTAAAATCAGACACAGTGGTCTATTCTAAGTGAGTTGATTTTAAGGTGTACACTATAAAAAAGGGATAAAATTTAGCATCATAGCAGAGTAGCTGGGAAGCAATCTCTCTGTATGTGTAATTTCTTAGACTCAGATTAAATTTCCTTTTCAGGGCAATCATTTTCCATTTGCATTATGCTGATTACAGTAATCAAACACATATGTGTGTGTGTATACCGGAGGAGCCAAAAATGTATACATATTTTAAAAGATCTTGTTGGAAGTAAAATTGATAATTCTCCAAAAGTGTATGAATTGCAGGTAAAATGGATGTGTGGAGTATATCTAAGTGCACTTGACCAGCAATTGTACCTTCAATTCAATTTCGAAAAGTAACACATACATAACATCTCTTAAAATGTGTATGCATTTTTTATGCCCTCTGTGTGTGTGTGTGTGTATACATGTACAGAGGACACACACACACACACACACATATATGTGTCCCCGAAAGACAGAACAAGTTTTTGGTCTTGTTCTAGTCTCTGAAAGTGTTTCCTGCTCTATTTGCATCAATCATGGTGGTTGCCTGGGCAAAGAGCCTACATTAGAGGGAGGTGAGGAGCTTTACAAACCATAAACTTTGAAGCTTAAGAACAGTGCCCATCTATTCTCTGCAGGTTAATTTCTGGGTAGGCTCAGCTGAGTTCTCTGTTAGGACACTTACAAGTCCAAAATCAAGTTTTCTGCCAGGTTGATCCTGTACTGGAGGCTCTGGGAAGAATCTGTTTCCAGCTCTTTGAAGTTGTTGTCAGAAACACGTTAATTTTGAGTGTAGGACTGAGGTCTCAATTTAATCCTGCCAGCCATGGATCATTGTCAGTTCCTGTAAGAGGCTCTTAGATTCTTTGCACATGACCCTTCTAAGTTCAAAGGCAACAGAATATCACTTTTACATGGAATCTTTCTTAAGTTTGCCTCACTCTGAATTTCTGTACTTCTACCATCCTCTTCTTATAAAAGGTTCACATGAATAAGCAAAGTTAACCAAACTAATCTGAATTTATGGCTAAGCTAGAAAATACAGCATAATATATAACCTTGGTGACATACAATATAAAATAACCTTGGTGACAAAAATCCTAAGGCCATGTTGAATCTGTCCATAACAGACATAAAGAGGTTCTCTAGTCGACCCTAATACTTACCACCCAGAGCAGGGGCATCAGCACCAGCAACATGTTGGTTAAGTTAAGTGAGGTCTTTTCTAGCAGGAGACCAAGTTCATGGCCCAACTTCCTTGAGGCTTTAGGCTTATTCCACATGAGTTCCTGATAGGACTAAACATGGGCAGAACAGCTCAATCCTTGGTCTTATAAGTTAAGTGAGGTCTTTTTAAGTTAAGTGAGGTCTTTTCTAGCAGGAGACCAAGTTCATGGCCCAACTTCCTTGTGGCTTTAGGCTTATCCCATATTAGTTCCTGATAGGACTAAACATGGGCAGAACAGCTCAATCCTTGGTCTTATGATAAGATGGGAACATTCTGATACCGACTCCCTGCTTTGGGGAGGAAACAGCCCTGGGTGGCAACTTTCTTTATAGGGTGGTCCCTTAGCCTCCAGTGCAAGGCTTTCTTTTCTGTCTGTGGGGTGAGGCTGAGGATGATCCTGGCAAAAAAAATGGTTCAGGGAAAAGACTCTGTGGAATATTCTTCCCACATGGCCCAGACACATCGAAAGAAATTGTAAACTAATTGCCTTCTGGGAAATGGACAAAAAGACTCAGAGTCTTGATTCACCCCGTGTTTTCTGTCTAGATTAACATTCATCCTGCTCTAGACATCATTCGTCCATGCCCCTGATCCACAAGAGGACACTGGGAAATGCATAGAAGTTGTGTTAGTTGTGGTCTGCATTGGTGGAGGAGGTTAAGGCAGCAGTCGGGGAAGTGGGAGTGGACTGTGCTGGGGGGATGGGTAGAGTGAATCACACGGAAGAGTTTTAGGGACTGGGTCTATTGGTTTATATCGATGTCTTCAGAATAAGGAGTTCTCCCATCAGAATATACTGTGCATATAATTGATAACAGCCCCCCAAAGTCCCTGTGAGAAAGGATGTGTATTCATGGTGGTAATTTGTGAATAGAAGGGCTAGAAGTGAGGGCAGCTTGTCTCTTCTGTGGCTGCTATAGCTTTCCCTTAGCCCGGAGGGAAGTAAGAACACGTGGTGGGGGTGGCAGGTCTGGGACCCGGCCTTCCTGTGGGCAAGGAGAAGGATGCTCCTTGTGTGTCATCAGGGGTAGGGGACAAATGGCTCTGTAGATGGAAAGATTAACATGTGTGCGGGTGTCAAGGTGAAATTAGGACTGCTGATTGGGTTAAACTGCACAGACAGAGAAAAGATGTCGTTGAAGATAGGCTGTGGTTCACTCTAGTCCCAATTTTAAGCTTAACTGTTTTTTCTTTCTTTCTTTTTTTTTTTTTTAACATATACATGTGTTTATTTAATTTCCACTTTTTGCCTTCCCCAAATTAAAAAGGCTTAAAATTTCATAACAATAACAATGTTTAAGATAAAGACTAGAAACAAAAGCCTCGTAAAGAACAAAGATTAAAAAAAGCTTAACTGTTCTTAAGTGGAGTTCCTAATTGTTAGCAATGAAGTGGAGGAATGGTACATAAAAAAATTGAGCAATGGGGCGGCGCCTGTGGCTCAAAGGAGAAGGGCCCCCGGCCCTTTATGCTACAGGTGGCAGGTTCAAACCCAGCCCTGGCCAAAAACTGCAAAAATAAAATAAAATAAAATAAAATTGAGCAATGCTACTTATGTCACAAGCATGTGTTAGATAGTGTGCTAAGAACACAGCATTCAGTATATATATTCGCTCCTTACAGCTACTCTAGGACGTAAGAACTACCATTATCTTCTTTCCTCCATTGAGGAAAATGAGATATATAGAATAAGGTAACTTGCTGCGGCCCCCAAATTTGGAAATGGTAGAAACAGTCTTCAAACCCAGCTGTGTTAGATTCCACCGTCTGTGCTCTGGCCAGGGCACTGCCCACCAGGGGCTCAGCCTAGACACATGCGTGGAAGATCGAATGGGGATTGGTGTGGGCCTGGAAGCTTGTGGTGGTCTGGACGCCCACTGCCTGTGGAAGTCAGAGGAGGAGCTTCCTGCACTGGGCGAGAGGTTGAGCTGGGTGACCTCTGAGTAGGTTGGCCGTGTCCTTTGAGGCGTTTAAAGGGGCCTATGATAATTAAGCATGGACCTGATGCATGAAGCAGGACTAACTACTAGGCCTTTGTTAACTGTGGGAGACTGGGGGGAAGCCCCTACTGATGCTTAGGGTAAATTTAATATGTAAATGCAGTCGTGTCTGGTCTTTAAATATCTCCAATTTAGGTTCTTACCACGAAATACTGATCACACACTTTTCTTAGGGAACCATGTCTGATAAATGCATAAATCCAGGTTTGTTCCAATAAGACAGCACAATAGAACCTAAGCACCATACTGAAGTCAGGGATCCTCCACTTCCTTTCCCTGAGGAAACTCCGAGATGATATTTAATAGGCATAAACCTCACAAGAAAATTGGGCCAGATCTTTATTTTCTTTGCTTTAACCTCTCTTCCCATATTTTCCAGCTGATAGTCCTTCTCTTTCCAAAATTGCATTTTGTGCTATTGTTAATAACACATTCATTAAGTCTGCCAAAACTATAGGGAGGTATTAATAAGTTGATGACTCCCAGGAAGAAATTTACTTTTTATCAACTACAATAACTTGATTATATCCCTTATTTTCTTTTTCTTCTGCACCCCCCTTGACTGGCACAATTATGATGGGGCAATGCAGGGTGGGGAACTATGAGAAGCCCTGGGATTCTATTGCCACTGTTTGAAACATTGAACATCCTGGTGACTGAGGGAACAGCAACTGGGTCTACTTTGGGACTGTTGATTCACCATCCAACACACCACTGGCGTCTTCTACGTCTTATCTTTCTGTTGTGAAGACAGGGCAGAGGAGCTCTCCATCTGTGGAGAGCTGGGGGCTGCAGCCAGACTCTCCAAGTTGTGGTGCCTGGGGTTGCTGGGACCTTCTCCTCCAGGAGTCACTTTTTGGCCTGATGGAGCATCATGCATTCATTCACTGGTTGCATCATTCTTTATTTAGTAGGAAATATCACCTAATGTCTCTGTTCACTCAGTGCATCGTGTACAGAGTGTTCTGGTTCACTGTGAACCTGATGGTCAAGGTCTGTGCCATGAAGCATTGTGTAGATGGAGGGGGAGTTGCAGGGGGAGAGAGGGGAAGGAAAACTGTCACCATGATCTGGAACATTTCTTCTAATGCTAACCTGCAGAGTGGTGGTGATCTTGCTCCAGGCTCCTTCTCCTCCCCTTGGGCGCTGCCAGGCTGCTGAGCACCTGGGGCTTGGTTATGTTTATCAAGCATGATGAGTGAGCTAAGAAACCTTAGAGAATGTCTGTAGGAGATTGCAGTTAGCTCAGTTGGAAAAACAGTTTGAACCCTAACTTCTTTTTGTGCTGCACCCTAGTCTGTGTCTATACAAGCGTGTGTGGGAAATCTGAGCCTTCGAGTTAGGTGCTGGGGCAGAGGGTGAGAGCCTCTGTCGGCACAGAACTTGAATCCAGTAGGCCTGTGCTTTTAGACAAATAAGAATCAAAAGCATTAGAAGTTGTTTCATACTTTGTAAAATAGCCGAGCCATCTATAGGACCATTGTTACTTCTGATTTTTGTAGAATATTTGCTGTTTACTTGATGTACCTCTGACAGACTGAAGGCACATCTTAAATGGGACAGTGCCCAGTGCATAGTAGCCAGCAGATAGGGATCCTGGTTTAAGATAATACTGAATAAGTGTGTGCTGTTATGACTATACCCACCACTGCCAACATCAATTCAGTGCCAGGAGGGCCACCATCCTGACTATGGGATCAAACTCAGGCAGGGTGCCGAGGGGGGTGGAAGACCTGGACCCCACCTGAAGGAAGAGGAGGGGCCTCAGGGTCATCCTTCCTCCTTGGGAGCTCCACAGGGGCTGGCTCTGTGGAAACCTCTCCTGAGCCGGGCAGTGGTGGACCACCCACCAGCAAGCATGTAAAAGGGTGCTCCTGCCCACAGCGTGGGAGCGGCTCAGTCCAGACTCTCCAGCCTGCTCCCGTCCCACACTAGCGCAGCCTGTCCTTTCCCTTCCCGGGCACTTTGCTGCCTGGTTCCAGCCACCCTGCTGCGTCTTCCTGCCATCTGGACAGAGATGGACAAATTCCTGCTTGTGCTCCTGCTTCTGGGGGTTTTCCCTCTTGTCTTCTTTCAAGGTGTGAGCGAGGGGGGAGCATGGGGTGGCGGTCCCAGGGCAGCAGTTACAGGTCAGGTCAACTTGCGCAGTGGGTATATGGAAGGGGACAAGGTCTAGATCAGAATTCTGGGATAATCTGACCCCCAAGGATTGAAGGTCTTTCTCTGCTGTCCCCAGCCCAAGGACTCCTACCAGGATAAGAGTTTAGGTCTCTTTCTAAGGTCTCAGAGTAGAATCAGTAACCCCCTTGAGAAAATTGGTGCTGGGGTACCATTCTCAAAGTAGGGCTTTCAGGTAGGCTGGCCATCCCTGAGTAGCAGATCCAATGGTTGCTGAAGACTTTCTAAATAGAAGCAGCCTAGAGGCAGTTGTCTAGGGGGAAGAGGTCATTAAAGGGCTTCTTCTAAACCAGTATTTCCATAGCAAGTTCCCTCTACAATATTTCTATAGCAAGTTTCACATAGAAATGTTTGGTTTTTACATTCCCTTGAGGGAGGTGTGGTGATAAATTTTGTGAAACTGCTTTCATACCTTGAAGCCAAGTCAGTTCTTATACCTCGTCTGTTTTCCTAGAGACGATCATCTCAGAGAGCATATAGGAAGAAAGCTACTGTGCTCTCTACAATGACTTCATAGCCAGTGGGGTACCTTTTACTTTATTTTCAATAAAATTATATCCCTATGTCAATGCCTCGATTCCTTAAGGAACTAATGGACAAAATCTCACGGGAACATTTCCATGTTCTTAGACTATGTTGGGGGGCATTGTGAGGGTTAGTCTTTATCCTTGAACTCCTGGTTCCTTAATAGTGTCATAACCCAATCCTAGTCCATTCAGCCCTGAGCTTAGCTTTCCTGTCTACTTTCCCCAGCTCAAGCCACAATGTGCATGGTCTGCAGCAATTTTAAGCAAGGCTATTGCTTACACGGCAAGGGTAATTGCACTGTGGACCAAGGCCCTGGATGCAGAACCCAGAATGTCTACATGTATGCTGAGTCAGGTACTGCTGAGAAGCTGGTCCCAGGGAGCCCATACTGGGAGGGGACTGTGTTCCTGCTCTGGACACCAGGTTGGGCATTGGGGGAAAGGTCTTGATCAGAGATGTAAGTATTATTTCTGGCACTCAATGTGAATGCCTTTCTCTTGCAGGTAGGTGGGTCTACAGTTACACTGAATTGGACTGCTCAGATAGATGTTTTCCTGCACATATATATTTTCCGGACCGGAAGGTTTCAATCTTTTGCTGTAAAGATCAAGATTTCTGCAATAAGTACAAAGGGATAATAATGAACAGGAAGACTCCCTAGCTGTTACCTCTTTGGCAGTGGTGATTTGTCCCTTCACCTCTTCCTGTCCCTGTCACCTCTGTTCCTGTCTCCCTCCTTGTGTGATTCTCCTAAGTGAGTGGTGTCCTCACATGACCTCCAAGTATCCCTCCTGATTTCTCTCCTGATCGCTGTCTGCTTTCCTCTGACACCAGATGCGCTCAGTCCAAACTGTTCCATTCTCTTCATTCACATCTGGAAATCACCATTAGCCCCTCTCTGCCTTGTGTTTTCTCAGCCCCTGAAGTTACCACATTGTTGTGACTGATGAACTGTCCAGCTTCCAATCCCACCAATTTAGAAGTGACTGCAGAGTGCCCAGAAGGGTGATCGGTTTCATTTTCTATACCAGGAGTTAGAGGGGTCAGTGAAAAATGCAGGAAAGTATGTCCCGTTGGCAGATGGACAGAAAGGTCTTAAAGTCCAGGAAGACATCAAATCCCAGGGCCGACAACCTGAGGTCATCAGCTTTAGTGCAACCTACACGCCCAGACCCTAGTGAGAGCTTCAGTTATGAAGCATAAAGAGGCTACTGAATGAGCTGAGGGAGAACACGGTGGATAAGTGACAGACACTAGAGACCATCAAAACAATACAGGAGTGAAGCCCGCTCCCCAAAGATTGAAGAGGGAAAGATAGAAGGGGAAGCAAGACTGAGAAGCTTCGCTGTCCCCTTTGACACAAGGAGGTTGGGTAGGGCAGGCTCAGGGGAGAAGTGAGACAAAATCCACATCCCGGTGGGTGGTGAGTGAATGGGAGGGATGGGAGGAGTGAGTGAGTGGGGGCAGCTATTCCAAGAAGTATGGGAAGAGTGAATAGAGTGGACTCATATTTTTTTTTAAGAAGAGTGAATTTAATGTGGTTTTAAGCAAAGACAGAAGTATGTCTTCTCATTTTTTTCATATTTTAATGTGCTAATCTCTTCTTACATATGTCAGAGTGTCACCACCTTTTAATCACTCTCAGTGTAGATTTATGTACTTTTTCTTCCCTTCCATGATTAATATATCCCACTTATTGTTATTATTATTATTTTTTTTGCAGTTTTTGGCCGGGGCTGGGTTTGAACCCGCCACCTCTGGCATATGGAGCCTGTGCCTACTCTTTTGAGCCACAGGCGCCGCCCCAATCCCACTTACTTTATCCTTCTCTTTTTTTTTCTTTCTTTTCACCTCTTTGCTCTTATCTTTTTTCTCCTTTGTCTTTCCCTTTGCAGTTCTTCATTATGAGAGAACGAAGATTGTTATTTGGATTCTTAAATTAGTTGTTGGCTATTTTCTATTTAAGATTTAAAATGGTAAATGAAGCATTTTAAATTTCTCTTAAAATAGCAAAAATAAATCCATTTTCTGTGACTTTAGTTAAAATTCTTCTAACTTATGAAAAATCTACTTTTCTTTCTGAATGTCTAATTTAAATATATATATTTATTTATTTTGAGACAGAGTCTCACTATGTCACCCTTGGTAGAGTGCCATGGCATCACAGCTCACAGCAACCTCAAACTTTTGGGCTTAAGCAATTTTCTTGCCTCAGCCTCCCGAGTAGCTGGGACTACAGTCTCCAGCCACAATGCCTGGCTACTTTTTTTTGCTGCAGTTGTCATTGTTGATTAATAGGCCCAGACCAGGCTCAAACCCACCAGCCTCAGTACATGCTGGCTCCTCTGTGCTTTAGGTGCCAAGCCTAATTTATTTATATTTTATAGATTTGAATAAGACAGGAGATAAAAGAGAAGGCAGATTGCACAGACATTGTGGGCCATACGCTGATATAGAAACTTGTTATTAAATGCTAACATATCAGTTACACCAGCAGCAACATCAGTGATGGTCACCCTAACCCAAATATTCTAATCCGGGTCTCTTTGTGTCTAATCTCACTCAAAAGAATCATAGATCATAGTGATGGAATCAGGGCCAATGAGAGATTTTAAAATTAATTTTTAGATTGCTCTTGTTATCTCTTAGCCATTAGGGTGGTTCCTACTGACAATACACAAAGCAAGTGTGGGCCCAGACATACAGAAATAGGAACTCCTGTGCTCTACTGAAGGGAATACAAAATGATGCATGCAGCAGCTATAGAAAACAGCATCATGATTCTTCAAAAAATTAAATATACAATTACCATATGATGCAACAAGCGCTCTTCTGGATACACCCCAAAAGTATTAGAAGCAGGATCTGGAAGAGACTCACACAAGCGTGTTCATAGCAACACTATTCACAACCGCCACCAGATGGCAGCAACCCACGTGTTCGCTGACAGGTGAATGGATAAATGCTTGGTATACGCATCTGATATAATTTTACCCCGTCTTAGAATGAAATCCTACCACATTTGCCACATTATACTAAGTGAAACAAACCAATCACAAAAGGCAAATACTATATGATTCTATTTACATGAGGAATCTAAACCGGTCACATTTATAAAAACAGAAAGTAGAATGGTGGTTGCCAGACTGAGGAAGAGGAAAAGGCAAATTGTTCAATGAGCAGAAGAGTCTCAGTCTTGCAAGATGAAAAAGTTCTGGTGGCCAGTTGTACAACAATCTGAATAAACTTAAGATTACTGAATTGCTCACTTAAAAATGGGCATATTTTGTTTGTGTTTTTGTGACAATTAAAAATGTTCCAAGGTAGTTAAAAAGACACAATTCCACTGCTGAATCTGAAGAGTGCCCTAGAAGCACAGCTGGTGGCCTGCTCCTGTATTTACCATTTCCGTATTGTCTCAGCAAGTTCTGTATAGCTGCTCTCATTTTTATATATTTGACATTTCCCATTAAATAACAGATATCTCAAGTTTTAGGATTTCCTGATAGCTTTCTATCAACAACGTCAAGGGTGAAATACAGCCCCACAGGTGTCTTCCAAAAAGATTAAACATCACTTCTGCATCAATTTATGTACCTAATGTACCAGTGAATGCCAGTCAGTGGTAATGTTTAACTTCTTCTAGAGCAGTGGTTCTCAACCTTCCTAATGCCGTGGCCCTTTAATATAGTTGTGACCCACAGGTTGAGAACCGCTGTTCTAGAGACTTTCATATGCATTTGTCCATGTGGTAGACATTGCACAAATAATTTGTATACTAGGATCAAATATTTCTAAAGGGAGCACTTGGGTTACAGTCCTTCAAATATATTTCAATGATTATTTCTTTTTTTCTGGGTCCAATTCAAATTCAAACTTCTTTCTAGTAATTCAAAATAGAAAGCTAAAAAATATCTGATTGTATCCGGTAAATCCAAAGGTGGTATGTCCTTTAAGGTAACTGGTCTCTTTCTTATTGGTGAGATCCAGCAGAAACAGTAACTTATTTTGTAGTCTGTGGAATGCCCCTGATGGGTCACCCCAAGTTAGTCCTCCAACTTTGACTGATTGGTCTGGTGTTCTATTTAGCTAGGATGATTAATCTTCCTCAGTGAATCATGTGTGATACCTAAGCTCTTTGGGTTTCTCTTCTGGGAAAGGAATTATCTTGATGTCATCAATATAACACATTAGCGTTTTCTTAGGAGAGATTACATTTTAAGCTCTATACCTAAGTTATAAAAATACGCTGGAGAGTTCAAATAGCCATAAAGGTGAAGGCTATATAGTGGAGATTTGCCCAAATGAAGGCAAATTGCCTTTGAATTTCTTCCAAAATTGAAATGATAAAAAAATTATTGGGCATTTTTTGGTCATTTCCATCTTATTGCACTTTTTGAATAATTTTGTCTCATCTGGTATAGTGGAGACTATTTATAGGACTATATTTTGCCCTTAATAATCCATGATTAATCTATAGGAGCAATTCACATTCTTGAAAACCCCTAAACTTTTTAATTAATAAATTTTGTGTTTTAGGCAATTTTAAAGAAAAAAATGAGCAGAAAATAGACTTTCTCTTTACTACCTTCCCCTTCTCCTCACACAGTTTCCCTTATTATTATTAATATTAATATTATTTTAATTTATTAATAATATTAATATTATTAAATTATTATATTAATTATATTATATTATATAATATATAATTATACTATATAATATATTATTAAATTAAAATAATATTAATATTATCTTGCATTAGTGAGATACACTTGTTATAATTGATGACATATATGTTGATATATTATTATTTGCTAAAATCTATAGTTTCCATTAGGGTTCACTCTGTGTGTAGTATATTCTATGGGTTTTGACAAGCATGTGATGACATGTATCCACAACTATTATATCATACGGAGTAATTTTACTGCTCTAAAAATTCCCTGCAATTCACCAACTCACCTCTCCCTCCCCAGTAACTTCTGGAGCCCCTTGATCCCTTTATTTCCATAGTTTTGCCTTTTCCAGGATTTCCTGTAGTGGGAATCATACAGTATATAGCATTTTCAGATTTGATTCTATCATTTACTGATATGTGTTTAAGGTTCTTCCACGTCTTTAAATGGCCTGATAATAGCTCATTTCTTTTTTAGTGTTGAATCATATTCTATGATCTGGATGTACCACAGTAGGCAAATTTATCCATTCATTTACTGAAGGATGTTTTGATTGCTGACAAGATTTGACTGTTATGAATAAAGCTGCTATAAGCATTTGCATATAGGCTTTTGTAAGGACAAAAGTTTTCAACTCATTTGGGTAAATACCCAGGAATGTGATTGCTGTAACCGATGGTGAGAGTATGTTTAGTTTTTAAAAAAAACTTCTGAACTGTCTTCCAGAGTGGCTATTCCATTTTGCATTCCCACTACGAGTGAATAAAAGTTTTTATTGCTCCACATCCTTGCCAGGATTTGGTGTTGTCAGTTTTTTGGATTTTGGTGTGAAGCAATATCTCTTTGTTTTAATTTAGAATTCCTAATAAAGCATCACGAGATTGAGACTCTTTCCATGTGGCCTATTTGACACTCCATCTCATCTCTGATAGGTGTCTGTTCAGATCTTTTGCCCATTTTTAGTTGGGTTGTTTGTTTTCTTATTGTTGTATCTTTAAAGTTATTTGTGTGTTTCAGATAGCACTCTTTTATTACTGTGATCATACATAAATACTTATTAAAGTTAACATACCATCTAGATTTATAATTAGTAAACATTTTAATGACATTAATTATATTTACATATTTATAAATGATAGCAGAAGCTCCTTTCTCCTATGCCCTATGGATTCTATAATCCCTGAGGGGAAGTTCTCATTTACTATCATAAATTAGGGTGTAAACACAGGCATCATAATTCCTTCCCTGCAGTGTTTATTATATAGGGGAGGTCCTAGGGGAAATCCAATCCTGGACTTCTCCTCACACCCCAAAATTCATAAGCCTTAAGCAAATGCCGTGTGCTCTATAACACGGCACCTCTGGTATCCAGGCTGGGCTTTTCCTTTTCATCCTTTTGGAAGATTGATAAGTAGAAGTTTGATCAACACCTTGGAATGACTCCTAGAACATTCACATTGTAAGATCTATGCTTAATGCTCTTACCAGCCAAGGGGTAAGGAGATTCTGTGACTACCTCTGGTCAGCTGTGATACCTCCAAAGCCAGTTCTTCCTCCAGGACAGTGGAAGTGAAATGTAAGAAAGGTCAGCACTGAGTGGGAGGAGGGTGAAGTAATCAAGTTTCCATTTTCTCTCTCCTATATATTGCAAAAAATGAGGAAGGGTATTATACTGGATAATAAGGAACCCAGTGGTACAGAGCTTCGAGTCTACTGTGGGCATTTTTCTTACCATAGATTCTCTGTGTTGGCTTCATCCTTCAGTCTGGCAGAAAGATAGGCATGGCAGTTCCAGCAGACACATCCAGAACATAGTAGCATGGGGGAAGGAGAGATTTGTCTCTTTCTTTAAAAAAAATTACTATGTGATATATCTATAGAAGAGATTAAATATCATAAAAATATAGTTTGGTAAATGTTTACAAACTTAGTAGCTAATGTAACTAGCATCCAAATTAATTCTGGTTTCCTCACACCCTCCTACAAGGACCTATGAAACCTTCCTTTCTTCATCCTCTGTCTAGCCCGGATGGAATAGGGAAGAATGTGCAGAAATACGGGGTGGTATGGTTCATTCTAAACCTTAGGCTACCAAGGGTCTCTTCAATACTTGTTATCAATTTTTGACTTCATGGATTTGTATAGTAAGGTATTGAAACCCTGTAGATGGTGAGAGACTCCTGCCTTGGAAGCAGAATGTCAGCTTGGTCTCTGCCCTAAAGGCATCCTCTCTGCGTTGATGGTCATCACGGGGAACTGAGGTGTCTAACAGAATAAGGGAAACATGGGAGGGACTAGGGAGTGAAGATGAGAGGAGAGATGAGGGACACATCCCACAACCCAAGCTCACTGGCAGGCAGGCTTGTACTTCAGCTACTTCACCTTTCTATCTTCTAGTAAGAGCAGAGGTAATGATCACATTCATGGAGGCAAAAGACAGAGTAGTTGAAATTTTGAGGGGTGGGTGTGCCTGTATATTCAGACCCCATGAAACAAAGGAGAATTTACCTGAAGGTTGAGCTCCCTCCTCATAAACGACAGTCTGTAAGGAGAGAGCTGGGTTCTCTATTAATGGAATTTTCTTCTGTTCTCCCAGATTTTTGAAGATGCAAATGGTGACTAGGAATGATTCCTTAGTGACTGAATTCATTCTTACTGGATTAACAGATCGTCCAGAGCTCCAACAACCCCTCTTTGGCCTGTTTCTAATGATCTACATTTTCACGATGGTGGGCAACCTTGGCTTGATCACTCTTATTGGTCTAAATTCTCACCTCCACACCCCCATGTACTATTTCCTCTTCAACCTCTCCTTCATTGATCTCTGTTACTCTTCTGTTTTCACTCCCAAAATGCTGATGAACTTTGTCTCAAAGAAGAATACCATCTCCTATGCTGGGTGCATGACTCAGCTGTTTTTCTTTCTCTTTTTTGTCATCTCTGAATGCTATATGTTGACCTCAATGGCCTATGATCGCTATGTGGCCATCTGTAATCCATTGCTGTATAAGGTCACTATGTCCCATCACGTCTGTTCTGTGCTAACTTTTGCTGCTTACGTATTGGGATTTGCTGGAGCCATTGCCCACACAGGGTGTATGCTTAGGCTAACCTTCTGCAATGCTAACGTCATCAACCATTATTTGTGCGACATACTCCCCCTGCTCCAACTTTCTTGTACCAGCACTTATGTCAATGACGTAGTAGTTCTCATTGTTGTGGGCATTAATATCACAGTGCCCAGTTTTACCATTCTAATTTCTTACATTTTTATCCTCACTAGCATTCTTCATATCAAATCCACCCAGGGAAGATCAAAAGCCTTCAGAACTTGCAGCTCTCACATCATTGCTCTGTTCCTCTTTTTTGGGTCAGCAGCGTTCATGTATCTTACATATTCTCCTGGATCTATGGACCAGGGAAAGGTTTCTTCTGTTTTCTATACTAACGTAGGGCCCATGCTCAACCCTTTCATCTACAGTTTGAGAAATAAGGATGTCAAAGCTGCGTTGAGGAAAACCCTGATTACATTCAGAGGGGTCACATATCCTAATTGGAAGCAGTAATAATGTGAAGAGATTGAAGGACCTTAAATTTTTATTGGTGTTTTTTATGAGGAGATTTTGTTCATAACCTTGTTGCTTCTACAGATTGTGTTTGTGTGATTTAGGAGACTCGTCTTCTTGTTCCCCTTCCAGGTCATCTTGTCTAATTTTTTTCTTTTCATATTTCTCATACTTCTCCCAAGTTTATTAAGTAAGTAACAGCATGTTTATCAAAGGAATAATATTTTTTGTTATTGTTTCATACCCTATCTCCTGGGCTATTTTTAATCTGGATAAATATGATGAGTTTTGTACATTGCAAGAAAGTAAATATTATAGTACTGTCACCTACACACCAAAGTGCCCCATATCATAGAAGCGTTCTCATTTTTATCAATATTATTACTGGTATAAGCAACAGGATTAAATGAACTATCTTAATTATGAGCTGTGTATAACTTTGTTCTACTTTCCTCACCTTTTATTCTTTTATTATTCTAAATATTCTTATTCTTTTAAGAATTGCAAAATCTGTACCACATGCTACCTGCTTCTGATGTCCGCTATCAGCCTAGTCCATTTAATATTGCTGAGAATATGTATAACTTCACTTCTTATTGCCACAGACAGCATTAACAGAGGATGATGAGAGAAATTATACACATGTGTCTCAAGAGTTCAATAAGGGGAAGTAGTAGTTTGCATTACAAAACTTTCATCTATAACTATCTAAAAGGGCATCGACATTTTTGGAAAAAAAAAAGCATATAGTTTCTGCTATTTTTTATTCCTTACAGGAAAATATTGTGCATTAAGTTAGTAGAAATGTTTTAGCCAATGCTTTGCTTATTCAATTAGGTTTATAATGAAAAAAATGTATATTTGTGATAATAAACTATATTCCTTGAATATTTTTGTGTTGCTTTGTCTTACCTGTAAGATGTGAAACATATTTAACATAGTGATTCTTTCTTGTTAATATAATTCACATATTAAATATATGTGAATATATTTCACATATGTGAAATTTTAATACGTGAATATTCACATATTAAATATATTAAATATATAATTCACATATATTTCTTTCTCTTTTCTTAGGTGACAGACATTTATCCTAATTTAAGGCCTTCATCACTGATTCTCATTCCTTCTCATTTTATCATTTTATCATTTATCATATTAAATATATATATATATTTATATAACACATATAAAAATATAATTCTATATTATGATAAAATTATAATTCATTTTTATATTTTATACATAATTATTATATAATTATATAATATAAATAAATAATATAAAATTTATATTTATATATAATTATTATATAATTATAATTAATTATTTTTATGTTTAAGTTTCTGTTAATTTTGTTTCTATTTTTAGTTATTTTTGTTTTAATTTTTCTTTTTAATTATATTTTAATTTTATTTATATTTATATTTAATTATATTTTAATTATAATTAATTTTTATTTTTAGAATGTCAAATATTTATGACATCAAGGAATACTTGTTGAATTGGAGTATCTTGTTAGATAACACCAATAATAAATTTATTGTTGTAAATAATAGTTAATGATATATAATACATAACAATTTATAATTCAGAGGAACTTATTGGGGGCTTAATTTCTACTTTTGGAGGTAGACGATGATGGCCTTAGAAAAATAATGCTTGGCTCCCCATCAAGAGAGCAGTGGGCTCGGTGCCTATAGCTCAAGAGGCTAAGGCATCAGCCACACACACCAGAGCTGGTAGGTTCGAATCCAGCCTGGGCCTGCCAAACAACAATGACAACTACAACTAGAAAATAGCCAGGTGTTGTGGCAGGCCCCTGTAGTCCTAGCTACTTGGGAGGCTGAGGCAAGAGAAGTGCTTAAGCCCAGGAGTTGGAGGTTGCTGTGAGCTGTGGGAGACAGCTTGAGGCTCTGTTTCAAAAAAAAAAAAAAGAAGAAGCAGTGATGGGAAGTGTAGTTGACTGAAAGTCTATAGCTGATACTTCTTTGGATCCACCATGATGTTCAGGCAGAGTCCATGAAATTCTCTTAACGCTTTGCATTACTCCATTACTCTGAAATGCTCTTAGCAGCATGGGTGGGGCTTAACTATACCTGGTTAATTTCTGTCTAACATGGATCTCTTCTGATAGGAAATCTTTGCTTAGGAACATTCTATCACACTGACCATACTGTGATCTGAAATTTCCCTTCCCAAACCTGACATTTCTTTCTCTTTTCTTAGGTGACAGACTTTTATCCTAATTTAAGGCCTTCATCACTGATTCTCATTCCTTCTCATTTTATCATTCTCTGGCATTTACCACAATCAATGTGTTGCAAGTCTAATCAATTTCCTGGCATTTACTTCTTAGGGGACTCTAAATAACCGTGAGGACTTAAATTAAGTTTTTTTAAAAATAATCAAGACACATAGGTTTTGTTGTAAAGAAGTCCATGGCACAAAACATAGGATTCAGAAACAGATCTTCGATTGTATAGTCAATTGACTGTTGATCAAACAACAGAATACTTGTTGAATTGGAGTATCTTGTTAGGTAACACCAAAGATGAAGGAGATGCTTTTAGGCAATTGATACTGGAAATACTGTCTACCCATAGGAGAACAATGGAGGTTGATCTCTACCTCACATCATACATAAAAATTAATCTACAATGGATCAAAATTATATACACAAAAGCTCTAGAAGAAAATATAAAAAAGTAAGTCCATATAGGCATAGATTTCTTAGACGTAGTCTGGAAAGAACTGAAAAGAAAAAGACATAAAACAAAAGAAGAAAAGAAAAAAATCTTCATTAAAGTGAGAACATCTACTTTTTATTTTATTTTTTTGAGACAGAGCCTTAAGCTTTCCCCCTGGGTAGAGTGCTGTGGCATCACAGCTCACAGCCAACTCCAACTCCTGGGCTCAAGTGATTCTCCTGCCTCTGCCTCCCAAGTGGCTGGGACTACAGGCACCCACCACAACACCTGGCTATTTTTTGGTTGCAGCCATCATTGTTGTTTGGTGGGGCGGGGCTGGACTTGAACCTGCCAGCTCAGGTGTATGTGGCTGGTGCCTTAGCCACTTGAGCCACAGGCACTGAGCCAAGAGAACATCTATTTTTATAAGGAATATTTATAGGCAAACCACAGGCTGGAAAAATATTTGTAATACATAAAAATATTGTATTCACGACATATGTAACAACTCATTGATTAATAGATATATCTGTAATAACAGGCTATTTAATGAATAGGCAAATAATTTGAAAGATAGATTCTAAAGAAATGCATGCAAATAGCTCATAAGTGCTTAACGTGCTCTACCCCCTTAGCTGCATAGTCAAGCTGGAGAACATTCGCTTGTCTGCTATCCTCTCTCACTCCATTGCCTAGACTTTGTCCCTTGAGTGGCTCAAGCATTTACTAGGCCTTCTTGCTGGTCTCTCTCCTTATTGGTCCTGGCAACCTCTGGGTAGAGCCTCCACTTCAAAATTTAAGCACCTGCTCTGAGTTTCCTCCAACCCTCAACTAGTCCAAGCACCAATCTTATAGAATATCTCTTCTGAGATTCTAGGATCTGATTATGTTTCCTATTTCTATGTTTTTATCAGTTTTTGGAGTGGTAACTATTTTCTGCAATTTCTGAGTCTATTTATTTTCTCAGTGTGAACTTTTTGCTTTGCCTCCCTTGCAATGTCTGCATATCTAATTCTTTAAATAACCTCTTTAGGAAAGGCATAGCATGTTATTTGTTTTGTTTTTTTGCCTGAACCTATTTGATAACAGGGAACACATTTTCTGTGATTTTTAAAAGACTATCTTACTCATGTCACATATTCCAAACTTGTCCAATTAGCACATGGGAAACCCTGATGACACGGAATAGTCATTAAACTATGTAGTCTTTTTTGCCAGAATTATTTTTTAAAATCCCTCCCCTACTTCTTGAGTTATAATTAAATCTAGAGATCTTTAAAAAAAAAATTTTTTTTTATTGTTAAATCATAGCTGTGTACATTAGTGCAATCACTTGTACCCATTCTAACATGCACCATAGATGTGGCCCCACCTATTACCCTCCCTCCACAAATCTAGAGATCTTGGTGGTTCCCTCTTCACTTTGTAGGAGAGCCCATTTGATATTAAAATCCAGTAGAACCAAGCAGAAAAAAAGTGGAAAAGAGAAACACCCTTAAGATACGACTTGATCTACCTGGTCTAATGAGACAGAAGCCATTTATATTCTTGACTTATTAGCCATACACATAATGTTGATGTAGACAGGTTTATCAAAATAAGTTTGACTTAGATTCCTGCGACTTAAATGGAAAGAACCTTAACTGTACCTTATATAAAAATCATATTATTCTGTATTGTGTAACACCGTTCTTCATAGTGTAGCAGTTAAAGAAAGCAACTTTGCATTTGTAGATTTTAAGTACCAAATTTGCTCTGCTACTGGTTGTTTTGTTATCGCTCCTAGATTTGAGTTTCTTATACGTGAGACAGGGATGCCTGGTTCAGTGGACGATTGTAAGGTTGAGAAGAGAAAATGTATATGAATAATTTAGCACGGTGGTTGGCAGATGATAACTAATGTTTGGCAATTCTGAATTTTCTTGGTTATGTCTCTAATTAGATTAAGGAATCCTAGGGGTAAGGTCTAGGTCTATGTCTCATTCTGTTATGTTGTGTTCAATTGCAACATAAATATTAAAACAATTCATTGGATGAAATAAATCAGTTAAAACTATAAGATAGAGAGACTCTACGGTTCTAGGCCTCACACATCATCGACATCTGCTCAGGATCTTAGAGCTTTGGCCGCCAGTCTCCAGGCTGCTGTGGGCTTAGTGTGTTCCTGGCTGTTGTCCTAGAAATGAAGCCAGAGGATGGATGCTTAAGGTGGTGGACTTCGTGTGAACACTTTGTCTCTATTCCTGCTTGAAACTCGCTAACATTATAGAAGAGGGATTAAAGTGGCATTAATTCACAGCGAAAAACCAAACAAAATGGTAGAATAGCAACTCTAACCTTTTTGAGAGTTAGGATGTAGACAAGTGAGCAGGAACTGCCTTGGCATCCTCATCACATCTGACACTAAGGTAGAACTAGGTAAACCAAGAAAACATCTGTTTTACACTATTGAATCTCTTGCATGCTCAGAATTTTGTGGTACCAGCTATCTTTGAAGATGTGAAGGTGGGAACAGAACAAATAGAATGGATAAAAGTCTGTTTGAATCATAATTAGATCTAAAGATCTCCTTCACCTCTGTATGCAGCCAGATGCCTGCCTCCATTTAGGCCCAATAAAAGACTAGAGGAAACTTCTCTCAAGAAGACAGACGCAAAATCTACAAACACATGAAAAAAAGCTCATCATCCTTAATCATCAGAGAAATGTAAATGTAATTTTAAAATTAACTTCACCTCTTTATTTGTACATTAATGTATGGACTAGAAAATTTTAAATTATATATGTGCTGGTATTTGTCGCTAACATTTAGATTGAACAGTGCCAGGTTAGATAAAAGTAGCAGGGAGAAAAGGTGAAAAAAACACCAGGCAGAAGGAACCACATATGTAAGGGCTCCAAGAAAAAGAGCACAGACACTTCAAAATTGGTCACATCAGGATGGGACGATCTCTGTAACCTAAACTTCCCCCATTACATACCAAAATCCATAACGTGGTTCCTGCAGATGGCACAGTTATCGACCAGGCCCAGAGAGCTACAGCATTCCACTTCCAAGCGCTGGCAGCCCGCGCTACCGCGGAGGCGGTTCAGGGTCCCCTCGTCCATCGCTGCCGCCATTTTGGAAATACCCGGGCGGTGGTTTATGCCACTGAGCCTGCGCGCCAGTGCGCACCTCCCTACCCCCACGGCCTCTTCCCTGGCTTTCGTGCTTAAGAAGAGATTTGCCATCTAGAAGTAAATAACTATTTGCTGAATTTTTTTCTAGATTTTTGTATGATTTTATTGCAGTTATTCTTCAGTTCATATCAACTTAATCTCAGGGTATGGCATGAGGCCAGATTTTAAATTAATGCATTTAAAAAATAATCCATCCTGTTGGATCTTGGTGGCTTATGTCTGTGATCCTAATATTGTGGGAGGCAGGAGGATACCTTGAGCTCCGGAGGTCCAAACCACTTGAGCAAGAGTGAGACGCTATCTCTACTAAAAATAGAAAAATTAGCTGGGTGTTGTGGCTGGCACCTGTAGTCCCAGCTACTCAAGAGGATGGCTTGAGCCCAAGAGGTGAGGTTGCGGGGTGAACTACAATGATGCCAAGACACTACCCAGGGCAACAGTGAGACTGTCTCAAGAAAAAAAAAAAAAATCCAGTTTTCCAATGCCATCAAATGAATTCTTTCTCTCTCTTTTTTTTTAATACAGAGTCTCACTATGTCGCCCTCAGTACAGTGCCATAGCATTGTAGCTCACAGCAGCCTCCGACTCTTGGACTTAAATGATTCTCTTGCCTCAGCCTCCCAAGTAGCTGGGAGTACAGGTGCCCACCACAATGCCTGGCTATTTTTTGTCCTAGTCGTCATTGTTGTTTAGCTGGCCTCCTCGGTGTGTGTGGCTGCTGCTGTAATCGCCATTCTGGGGTGCTGAGCCCAAATGAATTCTCTTAAGTCTTTCTAATAGAATGAAGATCCCTATAAAGATGAACACCCAATTACAAACTCCTTTTGGAACCAACCAGAAGTTATTAAGTACCATAGTTTATCAATACAGAAATAGACATTTTTCTAGGTTTTGACTGCTGAAACAAACTTTATGATTGAAAAGACAATTAAGGGCAGCACCTGTGGCTCAAGGAGTAGGTGCCAGCCCCATTTACCGGAGGTGGTGGGTTCAAACCTGGCCTCGGCCAAAAAAATCCAAAAAAAAAAAGAGCATTAATAATATATTTGGGGTTTTTTGGGTTTTTTTGCAGTTCGGCCAGTTCTGGCTCTTTTTCGGCCAGAAAAGAGCATTAAATAAGTTAATGCATATACATTTGCTATTATTTCACAAATTAGTAAATGTTAGTTTAATGTCTAAATTATTATAAGTTGCTAAGAATGAACTTTCATGAGAAGTTAAAATATAATAATAATGTTTAATAATTAGACAAAGTGCTGTCTCAGCTGAAATGCTTACTCATTGGTCTGCCATAAATGCTTTCAAATAATAATCATTCTCTTTGGAGTTCAAGAAAAGATCAGTATCTAGACTGAACTTTGGAGCCCTAAAAAAAAAAAAGCGATTAACTTTTCCTAAAAGACAATATGGAGATTACTTTATGGACTTCCCTAACTCAGCGACCCCACAGTGCCATTATGGTAGGTTTGGGCACCATATTGTCTCAGCACTGTACCTGGTACTATTGGCTGGTATTAATATGTTGGCATATCTTTTTTAACTTCACAGGGTGTGTAGCTTCTCAAGAACAGGGCCTATATATAGCTTTTACTTCCTGGACACCATTAGCACTTAATACAAAGTTGTACACATAAATTTAAGTGCTTACTAAATAAATTACAAATTAATCTCATGCCAGCCCTGTGCTTCAGTGGAATGATTAAAAAGGTTCTATGAAGCCCTGCTGCTCCAAAAACACCCTTCAAAGACATGCTTATGTGCCTTGGATTCCCACTATTGCTTACTTTTTCTTTGGTTAAAACATTGTCTTTATAAGGCCTATATTAAAACCTAAAGTCGGCCGGGCGTGGTGGCTCACACCTGTAGTCCCAGCGCTGTGGGAGGCTGAGGCAGGTGGATTGCCTGAGCTCAGAGGTTCGAGACCAGTATCAATAGCAATGAGCCAGAGTAAGACCCCGTCTCTAGTAACAACATCAAAAACAGCCAGATGTTGTGGTGGGCGTCATGTAATCCCAGCTACTGGGAAGGCAAGGGGACAGAGCATAGCCAGAGGAAGAACATCTAAAAAAAGAAAATGAACAAGTACTTCAAACGAATGAGCAAGCTAAAATAAAAAAAAAAAATAAAACCTAAAGTCAACTAT
>CAUYPK010011906.1:0-36704 GCA_963574355.1 Loris lydekkerianus | reverse complement strand
TTTTGGAACAGGTTGAGTAATATAGGTACTAATTCCTCTTTAAAGGTTTTGTAGAATTCTGATGTGAAACCATCTGGTCCCAGACTTTTTTGGGGGGGGAGGTTTTGTATGGTTGATGTTATTTCCGAAGTTGGGCCTGTTTAACATTTCCACTTGATTCTGGTTAAGTCTTTGAAGGTGACGTGCTTCCAAATATCAGTCATTTTCTTCAGATTTTTATATTTCTGAGAGTAAACTTTCTTGTAATATTTATTAAGGATTTTTTGGATTTTTGAGGAATCTGTTGTTATTTCGTCTTTGTCCTTTCTGATTGATGGGATTAGAGATTTTACTCTTTTTTTCTTGATTAGGTTGTCCAAAGGTTTATCTATTTTATTGACCTTTTCAAAAAACCAGCTTTTCGATTTATTGATCTGTTGTATTATTCTTTTGTTTTCAATTTCATTTAATTCTGCTCTGATTTTGGTTCTTTCTTTTCTTCTACTGGGTTTGGGGTTGGAATGTTCTTCCTTTTTCAGTTGTTTGAGATGTCCCATTAAGTAGGTAACTTCCTCTCTTTCTGTTCCCTTGAGGAAGGCTTATAGTGCTATAAATTTCCCTCTTAGAACTTCCTTTGCAGTGTCCCAGAGGTTCTGATATTTCATGTCTTCATTGTTGTTTTGTTCCAAAATATTGGCAATTTCTTTCTTTAATGTCAACTCTAACCCAGTTATCATTCAACATAAGGTTATTTAACTTCCATGTTTTTGTATGAGTTTGCAGGTTCCTGTTGTTACTGAACTCGAGTTTTATTCCATGATGGTCCAAGAAGATGCGTGGAATAATTTCTATTCCTTTGAATTTACTGAGGTTAGACTTGTGACCTAAGATGTGATCAATTTTGGAGTAAGTTCTGTGGGCTGATGAGAAGTATGTGTATTCAGTTTTGTTGGGATGAAATGTTCTATAGATATCTGCTAAATTCATGTGCTGCATGGTTAGGTTTAAATCTAAAATTTCTTTGCTCAGATACTTGTTGGAGGATCGATCCAATACTGCCAAAGGAGTGTTGAAATCTCCGACTATTATGGAGCTGCAGGATATCAAGTTTCTCATGTTTGTTAGAGTTTCTCTTATAAATTGAGGTGCATTCTGGTTGGGTGCATAGATATTAATGATTGAAATCTCATTATATTGAGTATTACCCTTAAAAAGTATGAAGTGACTATTCTTGTTCTTTACTTTTGTTGGTTTAAAGCCTATTGTATCTGCAAATTAAATTGTAACATCTGCTTTTTTCTGATTACCATTTGCCTGAAATATAGATGACCATCCTTTCACCTTGAGTCTTTATTTGTCTTTTAAGTTAAGATGTGACTCTTGTATGCAGCAAATATCTGGCCTGAGTTTTTGTATCCAGTCAGCTAACCTATGCCTCTTTAGAGGACAGTTTAAGCCGTTCACATTAATGGAGAATAATGATAAGTTTGTTGAAGTTTTGGGTATCGAGTTTTTCAAAAGTCCAGTGGGCTTTTTGAATCCATTAACCATTGTGGAAGTTCGAGTTTGATTAAAAGTTTCTGAGTGAGTTTATTTTTGTGGTATAGGATTGGGTTGTTCATTATGGAGGATAGGTCTGAGAATATCCTGAAGAGCTGGTTCGGTTATGGCAAATTTCTTCAACATATGAATGTCATTAATGTATTTGATTTCTCCATCATAGATGGAACTCAATTTAGCTCGATACAAGATCCCGGGTTGGAAGTTATTTTGCTTTAGGAGATTAAAAGTCGATGAGCACCCTCTTTTGGGTTGAGAAGTTTCAGCTGAGCGGTCTGCAGTCATTCTTATATTCTTCCCCTTGTATGTAATAACTTTCCTTCGCCTGGCAGCTTTGAGGATTTTCTACTTCATATTAACTTTAGTGAAACTAATTATGATATGCCTGGGGGATGTCTTTTTCGGATTGAGTCGTGCTGGGGTTCTGAAGCTGTCTGCTATCTGTATTTCACAATCTGTAGGCATGTCTAGAAAATTCTCTTTCATAATTTTATGCAAAAGGGCCTCTCTGCCCAGCGAGGCCATTTCATCGGTTTCAGGAATTCCTATTATTCATATATTGGCCTTCTTTGAATTATCCCAGAGCTCTCTGAGAGAATTGTTTATTTTTTTTCTCCATTTCTCTTTGAGAGTTTGGGAGCATTCATAGGCTTTATTTTTGATGTCGAAAATCCTTTCTTCTGCTTTGTCTGTTCTGTTGCTGAGGGATTCTACTGTATTTTCCAGATCTTTGAGGGCTGCAAATTCTTGCTTCAGTGTGTCTAAGTCTTTGGTGGTTTTGTCTTTAAATTTATTAAATTCTTGAGACAGCTTTTGAATTTCTTCTCGAATTCCTAGTTCCATTTTGTTAATCTTGTTTGCCATCCAAATTCTGAATTCGATTTCTGACATCTCAGCCAGTTGTTTGTGAATGGGATCTTCAATTATATCTGCCATATCTTTCCTTGGGGGGGGGGGGGTTTGATCTATTCTGGTTATTCATGTTACCAGAGTTTTTCCACTGATTCCTCCCCATGATTGTTTTACTCCCTTTGATTTCTCCCCTGGTGCTTTGTCAAGGACCTGTACAGTGCTGTGGCTTGAGAAACTGGGGCCCTGTTTGGTGTAGAGGGGCTAAGTGGTTCTGTCTTGTTTTCAGCTCGTTTCTGTTTGACCCTAGTGAAACAGTTTCTCTGGGTTGAAGTCTCAGTTGTGGAGAAATACCAGCAATTAAGTCACCCCACCCACCACAGGCAACAAATCAATAAGGAAAATCGAACCTTTCTACAACCACACACTCAGGGCACCACCTGGATAGTCCCCCAGTGATTGGCTCAGTTCAGAAGGTTCAAATCATTTGTCTCAGTCAGCATCTATCTTGTGTGGGAGAGTTGAAGAGGTCTCTGGGAACTGAATCACAGGGGTCTGGTGACTGCTCTAATATGGCTTAGTCCAGTGCTGCATGGAGTCAGGAGGAGCCACCCAGCAAGCAGTCTGGGAAGGTTAATGTGTCCTTCCCCACCTTGCAACTCTGTCACACCCAGTCGCTGCTAGCCCCACAGGGCTGTGACCCAGTCAGTTGTCTGCAGTGAGCAGATATTCCAGAGGTTTGCAGCTGCCTACATCACAGGGTTTCTGTGTCTGCTCATCCAGGCTGCTGCTCTCTGTCTTTATCTAGTAGGGGGTGGTGAGGCCTGTCAACTTTGGGCACTTGATGGAGGCTGGAGGTGTTCACTCAGTTCTAGCCCCACCCTTAGTTTATGTTGCTGGGTGAACAGAACAACCCTGTGGGAGTTTATTTCTGACTCTGCTAGATACCCCTTCAGAGGAGAGGCAGATTTGAGTTTCCGGAACTTGTGCCTCAGGCCCTGTCTTTACTCCTGTGTTTGTATTCGCAGCATGATTAGTTGTCAGCTGTAGCCTCTTGGCCTCCTTTGTCTATAGGCTGGTGATCCTCTGAGGGCCAGGTGCATCTTAGGCTCAGTAAAGCGGTCCTCTGGATGAGCCCCTGAGAGTTTCCCGGCTCTGTGGGTGCATTTTCTAGTCCTCGTGTTCCACCCAGGTCAGTACCACCTCAGGCAAACCCTTTACTCCCGGGGACTGTGTTTCAGTTCCAGGTGTGTTCCGTGGTGGTTGCCATGTGAGAAGATGCTTGACCTCACCTGGTTGCCTAGGGAGACAGGAGGCATGGCTATGGGATATCTGTGGGTGGGCCTTGTTTTTGCTGCCGACGGTTATTGCTCTATACCTCAGGGCACCACCGCTTAGGTGTGATTTCCTCTTAGACAACTGTTGTCTTTTCACTCCTGTGCTGCAGAATTAGCACTGGCCAGCTGCAGACCAGGTCCTGTCCACACCTCTCAAGAGTTCACCCAAGAACCTGGACTCCTGGTGGGCCGTCCTCCAGACCACGGAGTGAGAGTGGAGGGGAGTGCTGGGAGCTCAGAGTTGCAGGTCGTAACACCAAGCTCGTTGAGAGCAACTGAACAAATAAACAGATACAAAGGCTACCAGAAACAGACGGAAACACATAGATATACAGACCACACCCATGACAACAGCAACATAAAAACAACTGCAATAAAAATACTGATAATCCTAAAGTAATTGAAAGAAAGAAAAGAACGAAAAAAAAGAGAAAAAAGTGGTGTTAGTAGAAATGTTAAAAGAGAAGAAAGAAGAAATTGAAATTAGAAAACAAATAAAAAATATATCTATATAAAAAGTAATAATAAAAAATTATCAAAAGCTCCTCCAAGAAAATGGTGAGGAAAAAAACAGAATGAATCAAAACAAGAAAGAAAGAAAAAAAAAAAGCACCAACTACAAGAAATATTCTTGTGTGTAGAAATATACCTATATACTATATGTCTGCTATAGGGATCAGCTTTCGTAGGAATATATTCATACTGCAATATACTTTCTGGACACCAGGTGGCGCTGTGAGTGGTTCCCAGGCTTATACCTGGGATTCACAGTTTATACTGTTACCATGGTAACCACCTTCTATGGCCGATCACCATCTTGGAAATTCTGTAAAAGTTTGTCACCTAAGAATTGTGTAACTTCGACTGTTCTTTTTCCAGATGGCACTTGCGACCAACCTTGCCACTCAGTGCAGGTGTCCACGCTTCTTAAATCTTTCCATTCTGCTCCTGGTTTCTTCTGCAAGCTGGCGACTGCAATCGGCTGTGTGTGTGTGAGGGGTGCTGTTGGGTTCATGTGGTCGCCGGCGGTTCGCGCTGTCACCTGCGTGTTCATGGCTTCAGCTGCTGATGCGGGTGCAGCCGGCTCCCTTGGTTGGAGTGGTGGGAGCCGTATTCTGAGTTATATGGTTCAGAGTTTCCCCTTTGGGTTGGCACTCGCCAGTTCGCTGCGCAGCCTGAACTGCCAGCCCCTTCCAACAACTGGGGGAAAGGTGTCCGCCCTTTTGGGCAGTTCAAATGTCTGTTTCTTGGACGGGATCCCTTCCCCTCAATTGTCCAACATGTTGGCCAGCTCTCCATGGTTGTGAGTGGCTCTCCCTTTGTATGCCTCCCTCAGTTCAGGACTGAATATTTGCCAATTGGGTTTTGTCAGCATTTACAAGCTGCTGCCCTTTGTGGGGGAGGGGCCTGCTGGCCAGCGCAGCCGAGCAGGGAAGAATCTCTACAACAGAGTCTGTGGTTTTAAATTACCCCAACTTATGTATAGCAATTGGCCAGTTTGGTGAGCGTCTCCAACAGTCCATCCACTCCAATAATCCATTCCCGGGGAAGGTCCTGCCCCTCTTTCCTCTCACCTGATGGCTTTGGAGAGGTGGGTACACGTCCGTCCTGTCCGCCATCATGCTCCGCCCACCCCAAAACTCTCTTTCTGTTTTCTTGAGGAAGACTTTCAGTGCTATAAATTTCCCTCTTAGGACTACCTTTGCAGTATCCCGGAGGTACTGGTAATTCATGTCTTGATTGTTGTTTTGTTCCAACAAAATTTGGTGATTTCCTTCTTAATCTCGTCTATAACCCATGTATCCTTGAGCATAAGGTTGTTTAGCTTCCATGTTTTTGTATGGGTATGCAGGTTTTTGTTGTTATTGAGTTCAACTTTTATTCCATTATGGTCTGAGAAGATGCAAGGAATAATTTCTATTTTTTTAAATTTGCTGAGTTTAGATTTGTGGCCTAGGATGTGGTTGATTTTGGAGTATGTTTGTGGGCTGCTGAGAAGAATGTGTATTCAGTTTTGTTGGAATGAAATGTACTGTAGATGTCTGTTAAGTCCAGATGTTGAATGGTTGAGTTTAAATCTAAAATGTCTTTGCTTAGCTTCTTTTTGGAGGATCTATCCAGCACTGCTAAAGGCGTGTTAAAATCTCCAACTACTATGCAACTGGAGGAAATCAAGTTCCTTATGTCTGTTAGAATTTCTCTTATAAATTGAGGTATGTTCTGCTTGGGTGCATAATTATTATTAATTGAAATCTCATCATATTGAGTATTACCTATAACAAATATGAAGTGTCCATTCTTATCCTTCCTTATTTTGGTTGGTTTAAAGCCTATTGCATCTGCGAATAGGATTGCAACGCCTACTGTTTTCTGCTCTCCATTTTCCTGGAGTATAGATGACCATACCTTCACCTTGTGTCTACATTTTTCTTTTAATGTGAGATGCAATTTTTGGATGCAGCAGATATCTGGGTTGAGTTTTTGTATCCAGTCAGCCAGCCTGTGCCTCTAGAGGACAATTTAAACCATTCACATTAATTGAGAATATTGATAAGCCTTTTGAGAGTCCAGTGGACATTTTTCATCCTCTTATGACTGTGGAAGTTGGAATTTGATCAAAATTTTTTGGGGTGGGTTTACTTTTGTGGTGGAGAATTATGCTGGTCTTTATGGAGGATATGTCTGAGAATATCCTGGAGAGCTGGTTTAGTTATGAAATGTTTCTTCAACATGTGTCATTGAAGTATTTAATTTCTCCATCATAAATGAAACTCATTTTCTCTGGGTACAGGATTCTGGGTTGAAAGTTATTTTGTTTTAGGAGATTAAAAGTCGATGACCATTCTCTTCTAAATTGTAAGGTTTCAGGAGAGAGATTTGCAGTTATTCTAATATTCTTCTCCTTGTAGGTGATGGTTTTCTTTTGTCTGGCTGCTTTCAGAATTTTCTTCTTCATATTCACTTTAGTGAAATTGATGATGATGTGTCTGGGGGTGTCTTATTTGGGTTAAGTCATGCTGGAGTTCTGAAACTGTCTGCTATCTGAATTTCAGAATCTCTTGGCATGTCTTGATTGTTCTCCTTCATAATGTCATGGAGAAGAGACTCTGTGCTTTATGAAGCTACTTTGTCACTTTTTGGGATTCCTGTAAGATGAATATTGGTTTTCTTCAAATTATCCCAGAGCTCTCAGAGAGAGTGATCTGTTTTTGCCCTCCATTTCTCTTCCTTATTGCGAGTTTGGGAGCGTTCGAAAGCTTTGTCTTCAGTGCCATAATTCCTTTCTTCTGCTTGCACCATTCTGTGACTGAGGGATTCTACTGTGTTTCTCAGATATTTGAGGGATGCAACTTCTTGTCTCAATGTGTCAAAATCTTTGGTCATTTGGCCTTTGAGTTTATTGAATTCTTGAGATATCTTTTACGTTACTGCTTGGAATTCTAATTCGATCTTATTTGCTATCCAGATTCTGAATTTGATTTCTGACTTCTCAGCTTTTGTTAGAGCATGGGATCTTGTTCTGTGTCTGCCTCCATTGATCCTTGGGGGAGTTGATCTACTCTGATTATTCATATTGCCAGAGTTTTTCTGTTGATTTCACCTCATGATTGTTTTTCACCGTTGCCTCAGTTTGTCCTCAGAGTTGGGGAGATATCTCTCCAAGATTAGACCCCAGTGGGATCACTCTATTCTTCGTGGATCCTTGTAGGGAGTGACTCTGTGTAGTTTTCTGCGGTTGTCCCAGCTGGGGAGTTTTGATTGTGGAAGCAGTTCCGGAGTGTAACACACCCGGATCCAGCAACAGGGCAGGAGGTGGTGCACACGGTTCTGGGAGTGCCTGGCGCCCAGTCACTTTAGCCAGATAAGGCTCCAGCAGTCTCTGGCCAGGAGAAGGGCTTTGCACAGAGGCAGGGAGGGCTCTGGAGGTCACGCAGCTACCAGAGTTCCTTGCCCGACTTGTGGGCTAGTGTGGAGGCAAGGAGGGTACAAGGAGGAAGGACACGGTGTTGCACGGCTCCCATAGTTTCTGGACATGGCATGAGGAGTCCCGATGGGCAGGGGATGCAGGCCAGGGGTCACAGCACAGCTCTTATGGAGGTCCAGGTCGTGCCAAGTCCAGGAGTTTGAGATTGCTATGAGCTGTGACACCATGGCACTCTACCCAGGGCAACAGATTAAGGCTCCAGTGTGCCCAAACCGGGCTCACTCTGCCCATGAGGGTTAATGCTGTAAGGTAGCTCAGTCCCCGCCTTTAGACTGCTCAGTTACTAGGTTACTATCTCCCTCCCGATCCTTGCTCTGTGACCCTGAGGGCGGAGCTTGCCAGAGTAGTTCTCTCACAATGGCTCCCTGTGGCCCACAGCCGAACACTATTAGCTTGTCTGGCTCAGTGGCTCAGTCTGGGGCCCTAGACAATGCCCAAAGTTCTCCACACTTTTTGCTCAACCTCTACCCAAGGTAGTTCAACTGAGTGCAAGGCCAAATACACCGTAGTAGTTCACAGGTATGACCTTTGTGGTTTGCAGTCTCACTTATGACTGCTGATGGGATTAGGTTGATTGAACACACTCCCGTCTTAATCTTTTTAGAAGATAAAACTACAAGAAATGAAAAAGAACCCAGTTGAAACAGGAGAAGGCATCTTTAGAGGCTACATGTGTTAACTGAACTTGAATTTTGGTTTGACCATTAGTTTTTGTTCTATTTTTCTATTCTTACTGATGTTTCTATTAAGTTTTGATCAGAAACTTGATGTTTCTAGCCTAGCATTTTTGTGGGGTTCTTTTTATCTTTTTAAAAATGAAAGAGGGGGAGCCGCCCGTGGGATCCACCAGCTCTGCTTTGGAGGTCAGGGACATGAGGAGGCCTTTTTGCAGTTTTTTGTTCTCGGGTGTTAGCTACATTGAATGGGAAGCCTGGAAGAGTGGGTGCACCCAAAAAGTGTACAGCAGCCAGATTTGAGGGCTGGTTGGAGTGGATTTGCCACTGGTTTCGCAGAGGTAGCACTGGCCATTCTTTGAAAGTGCAGGCACCAATTGTGGAAAGGTCATAAGAAGGTCAGGAGGGCAGGCCACCTACAGGAACGTAGCCATCTTAATTCTACCTGCTGTGATCGGTCCTCCAGTCTCCCCACAGGAGCTGTTGTCTTGGAGTATTTGAGATCTGTCTGTCAAGGATTCTGGAGAGATATGAGTTCCCAACATGGTGGAACCTGAATGCTAAGGAAATAATCAGGCAATCACGGTGGACTATTAAGTTGGGAGTCTGCTCTATGCCTGGGATCTAGAGAGAGGTTGTCAGCTGTGTTGTCTGCCCCCTAAAACTACAGCACTACCCCATCTCCTGGCAATATATTGCAACACAAATATATTCCTACTAAAGTTGGATCTACATGTCATATATAATTGTGTAAATATAATATACTTATTATATATGCATATATATAATTTTTTATTTTTTTCTTTTTCTTGTTAGTATTTTTTCCTCTTTTTTTCTTTTTAGCGCCTTCATTTATTTGTTGTTGAAGTTGCCTATTTTTGGTTATTAGATTTTTTTTTTATTATTTTGTATTGATGTGTTTTGTTTCTTGGTATGATTGATTCTTCTATTTTTACTTTCATCAAGAGCAAGGGCTCCTGTATTTTTTGGTTAGAGTATTTTAGCCTCATTTATTCTCTCTCCCTATTTTACTCCTACAATCTCTCTTTGGATAGAGACCCTTCTACCTTTCTCATCTCTCCCATATTAATTGCTTCTGCAACAGCTAAGATATCCCCTCCCTTTTTCTTATCTTTCTCCTTTCTTTTTTTACTCCACTTTCTTCATTTCCCTCTAGTAGATACAGTGGTATTTTTAATTTCCTCTGTCTATTATTATCTTATTATTATTATTTATTTATTTATTTTTTTTACTGAGAGCTGGGAGGGACACAGCTATGGTCTGGCAGGTAGGCCATAGGAGTGGTCTGGCTCAAAGGGGCTAAGAGACTTTTCTACCTCTGGCCCTAGGAAGATAGTATTGGCAAGACCACACTGCAGAATTTTTCTACTTCATTTTCATTCTTACTTAATTTTTCCTTAGTGTTTTTTGGTTTTGCTCTTTTCTTTCCCTTCCTAGTTTGGGCAGAGGAAGAGTCTGGCTATGCTCAGGCTGGTAAGAAGGGCATGATTTTGAGGAACTCTCCCAGGTGAGCTCTCTCGAAATCCTTGAGACACAAGTGTGTCCTTAGCACCATTGTGATCAATATCATTTCTTCCATGACTCTCAGTCTCTCTTCTTGATCTTCTTCTCTCTTGTTCTTCAAGTATTTTTTTCTTTTACTTCCCTTTTCATATTGTCTCTACTTTTACTATTCTTTTACTCTTTCTTTCTTTTTTTATTTCTCTTTCTTTTTGCCCTGTTTCTCCCTGCTTGCTCATTACCTTTCTCCTCCTTTTGGCCTCATACCAAGAGGCTTCCTGATCACCTAAAGTCTGAGACAAGGTAATTTTAAGCAAAGGTCCTCCAAAGAAAAAGGACCACAAGGATGTGAACAAGAAGAAAGCATATATGAGGAGGAACCAACAGAAAAATTCAGGCAACATGAAAAACAACAATAGAGCAACTCCTACAAGGGACCACAAGGCAGCTTTTACAGAAGACTCCTCCTATAAAAAGAATTAATGGATCTGACAGAAAGGGAATTTAAAATGTGGAGGATTAAAACAATAAAGGCAATGGATGAGAAAATGGAAAGATAGGACCAAAACTCAGATGAGAGATATGTAGAATATAGAAAGGACATGGTAGAGATAAGAAAATGAAGGAGACAATCAGGAAATGTAAAGATACAGTAGAAAGTATTAAAAAAAATAGGTGAGATCATGGAAAAGTAAGAACATTAGAGCTAGAGGATAAAGTCTTAGAGTTAACAGAAGTAGGTACAGAGTCAGAAAAGAAGAGAGAGAAAGCAGAACAGGTGCTTAGAGAACTACAAGACTCCATGAAGCATTCAAACATATGAATAATAGCGATTCCTAAAGGGGAACAAGGTTGTCTCAAAGGAATGAAAGGCCTACTGGAGACTATCATAAATGAAAACTTCTGTTTTACTAACGACCCCAACACATTCCTTTCAGGTGGATATGGAACCATGAGTCATTTCAACTCAAACAGAGCCTCTCTAAGACACATTGTAATAAAACTGTCCAAAGTCAAGATGAAAGAAAAAATTCTGCAAGCAGCCAGGAATAAGGGCCAACCGACCTACAGAGGCAGAATCATTATGATGACAGCAGACATTTCAACTGAAACCTTTCAAGGCAGAGCAGCATGGTCTTTCACCTTTAACAATTTTAAACAAAATAATTTTCAGCCTAGAATTCTGTATCCTTCTAAACTAAGCTTCAAAATAATTGGAGAAATCAAATCTTTTGCAGATATACAAATACTGAGGAAATTTGCCAAAACAAGACAAGCTCTACAGGAAATACATAGACTTTTCCTTAGTTCTGAACACTGCAATGGATCACCACCAAAGTAAATACCAAGAAGCCAAAGGCCAAAACTTAACTTCCACAGTGGCACAAAGGATAAAACTACACAACAGACTTTCTCATAATAAGATGAACAGAATTCTGTCACACTTATTGATACTTTCAACATATGTCAATGTATTGAATTCCCCACTGAAAAGGCACAGGCTGGCTGATCGAATAAAAAAGCACAAGCCATCCATATGTCTCTAAGAGACACACCTAACCCTGACGGACAAATCAAAATTCAGGGTTAAGCGATGGAAAACAGTATTTCAAGCAAATGGAAATGAGAAGAAATGAGGGTTTGCAATCTTATTCTTAGATACAAGTGGATTCAAAGCAACTATAGTTAAGAAAGACAAATATGGACACTTCATACTGGTCAAGGGAGCAATACAATAAGAAGACATCTCAATTTTAAATATTTGTGCACCTAACTTAAATTATCCCAGATTTGTGAAACAGATTTTGAGGGGGTTGAACAATATGATATCCCATAACACCATAATAGTCAGGGACTTCAACACACCTTTGACAGAACTAGATAGAACTTCTAAACAGAAACTAAACAAAGATAAAAAAGATTTAAATGTGACCATAGAACAAATGGGATTAATAGACATATACAGAACATAGCATCCCAAAGCGAAAGAAAATACATTTTTTTCTCATTAGCCCATGGAACATACTACAAGAAAGACCATATCCTAGGATACAAATCAAACCTCAGCAAAATTAAAGGAATTGAAATTATACCATGGCTCTACTCAGACCACCAGGCTAGAAAGGTGGAACTCAACATCAACAAAAACATTTATTCCCACACAAAGGCATAGAAACTAAACAACCTTATGCTGAATCATAGTTGGGTTTATGAAGAGATAAAAGAGGGAATTGTTAAATTCATTAAACATAACAACAATGAATACACAAGTTATCAAGTTTTTGCTGTGGGATACAGCAAAAGCCATCCTGAGAGCAAAATTTATTGCACTGGATGCCTGCATTTGAAAAACAATGTGAGCGCATCAGCATACTCATGAACCATCTTATGGAATTGGAAAAAGAAGAACAATCTAATCCCAAAACCAGCAGAAGAAAAGAAATAGCAAAGATTAATCAGAGATTAATGAAATTGAAAACAAAATAATCCTTCAGAAAATTAATGAAATAAAAAGTTGTTATTTTTTTTTAATGTAAATAAAATAGATAAACCTTTGGCCAAACTAACTAGAAACAGAAAAGTAAAATCTCTAATAACCTCAACCAGGAATGATAAAGGGGAAATAACAACAGATGCCACAGAGATACAAGAGATTATCTCTGAATACTGTAAGAAACTCTATGTCCAGAAATTTGACAATGTGGAAGAAAAGGATCAATACTTTGAATCAAACCCTCTCCCTAGACATAAGAAGAAATAGATCTCCCGAACAGACCAATTTTAAGCACTGAGATCAAAGAAACAAACAAACAAACAAAACCCCTCACAACAAACAAATGCCCTGCTCCAGATGATTTCACACCAGAATTCTATCAAAACTTCAAAGAAGAACTTATGCTCATCCTGGAGTAACTATTCCAAAAAATTGAGAAGGAAGGAATCTTCCCCAACACGTTCTCTGAAGCAAACATCATCCTGATACCAAAACCAGGAAAAGACCCATCTAAGAAGGAGAACTTAAGATCAATTTCACTAATGAATATATATACAGAAATTTTCAATAAAATCTTAGATAATAGATTACAGCTTATCATTAAAAAAGTTATACATCACGATCCAGTAGGTTTCATCCCAGGCATGCAAGGCAGGTATAACATATGCAAGTCCATAAACATAATTCACCGTATCAACAGAGGCAAAAACAAAGACCATATGATCTTCTACATAGATGCAGAAAAAGCATTCAATAAAGTCCAGCTTCCTTTTCTAAATAGAACACTGAAGAATATAGGCATTGGAGGCACATTTTTTAAACTGATTGAAGCCATCTATGACAAACTCACAGCTAATATTTTATGGAATGGAGTAAAACTGAAAGCTTTCCACTTAGAAATGGAAACAGACAAGGTTGTCCTCTAGTGCCACTATTATTCAACATAGTGCTGGAATTTCTAACCAATCCCGTCTGGCAAGAGAAGGCAATCAAGGGTATCCAAATGGGTTCATAGAAGGTCAAACTCTCCCTCTTTGTTGACGATATTATTTTGTACTTAGAGAACCCCCAAGACTCAACCACAAGACTCCTGGAAGTGATTTAAAAAAAAAAAAAAATACAGCAATGTCTCAGGATATAAAACCAATATCCGCAAATCAATAGCCTTTGTATATGCCAATAATAGCCAAGATGAGAGGCCTAATCAAGGACATAATTCCCTTCACAATAGCTTAAAAAAAAAAAAAAGAAATGCCTAGGAATATACGTAACAAAAGAAGTGAAGGTCCTCTATAATGAAAATTATAAAACCCTATGAAAAGAAAAAGCAGAAGATGTTAACAAATGGAAGAACATACCATGCTCATGGCTGAGAAGAACCAACTTTGTAAAAATCTTTATACTACCCAAAGCAATCTACAGAATCAGTGCAATCCTCATCATCACAGTTTCAAGATTTAGAAAAAATAATTCTTCATTTTGTATGGAACCAGAAGAAACCCCTATGGCCAAGGCAATTCTTAGTAATAAAAACAAAGCTGGGGGTATCACCCTATCAGACTTTCAGCTATACTACAAGGCCATAGTGATCAAAACAGTATGGTATTGGCACAAAAACAGAGACATTGACATTTGGACCCGATAGAAAACTATGAGATAAAACTAACATCTTACAACCACCTGATCTTTGATAAGACCTTACAAGGAGGAAAAGAATCACTATTTAAGAAATGGTGTTGGGAGAACTGGGTAACCACATGTAAAAGACTGAAACTGGGCCCTTACCTCTCACCACTTACAAAAATTGACTTAAGATAAATAAAAGATTTAAATTTGAGACATGAAACAATAAAAATTGTGAAAGAAAGTATAGGGAAAATACTTGAAGATATCAGCCTGGGGATCTACAGAGTCAATGCAATCTCATTAAAATACCAACATGATACTTAGATTTGGAAAATATAATTATTGATTCTGTATGGAACCAGAAAAAACCCTGTATATTTAAGGCAATTTTTAGTAATTAAAACAAGGCTGGGGCAGTTGCATATCAGACTTTAGGATGTACTACAAGGCCATAGTGATGAAAAAATCATGGCATTGGCACAGAAATAGAGACATAGACATCTGGAATCAAATAGAAGACCATGAGATGAATCTAAAATCTTACAACCTGGCTGGGTGCCCGTAGCTCAATGGATAGAGTGCCAGTTGCATGCACCAGGGTTGGCTGGTTTCAAACTTGGCCCCGCTCACTAAACAAAAAAGGAAAAAAAATCGTTTACCATATGATCTTTTATAAACCAAATGAGCATTCATTGGAGGAGAAAATCTCTATTTTATAAATAGTGCTAAGAGAACTGGATAAGTACATGTAAAAGACTGAAACTGGAACCGAACCTTTCTCCAAACACCAAAATTGATTCAAGATGGATAAAAGATCTAAATCTAAGGCATGAATCAATAAAAATTCTGGAAGAAAGTGTCAGAAAAACACTTCAAGTTATCGGTCTGGGGAAAGACTTTATGAGAAAGACTCCAGTGGCAATTGCAACAGCAAGAAAAATAAAGAAATGGGACTTAATTAAACTGAATAGCTTCTGTACAGCTAAGGAGACAACAATCAAAGCAAATAGACAGCCTATTCAATGGGAAAGGATATTTGCATGTTATGAATTGGACAAAAGCCTGATAACTAGGATCTAAGACAACTCAATTTAATCAACATAAATGGATTAATAAGCTGTGGTATATGTATACCATGAAATACTATACAGCCACTAAAAGGATGGTGACTATACATCTTTTGTATTAATGTGGATGGAGTTGAGATACATTCTTCTTAGTAAAACATCAAAAGAATAGAGAAGCAATAATTCAGTGTACTCAATTCTGATATGAGGACAATTGATGCTAGTACATGGTGGAAGAGGAATGGAGAAACTGAAAAGAAAGAAGAGGGATGGGTGGCTATGGTGTGTGACACTCCTCTTGGGAACCAGACAGTATTATTAGAGGGACCTTTTCCATCAAATGCAAGAGTGTAACCTAGCTATTAAACAATTTTTTTTTAAATAAAAAATAAAGGAAAGAGTAAAATTGATTTAGCATCCAAAGATTGTTTCTAATCTATGTAAAATCCTGTAAGACAGACATTGTTTTAATTTTATAGGTGGAAAAAACTCAGGCTTAAGAATGAGAACTTTTCGAGCACATACAGCCCATGAGTGACCAACTTTTAGTTTTACCTGTTATATTTGATTCTAGCATGTACTTTGCTGTGTTCAGCTGCTTCATGGTAGATCAGTATAATTTCCTTTTTCATTAACATGTTTATGAACATCCAGGATTGGTCTGAATATGGTTGACTGTGGATCTAGTTAAACTGATCTTAGTTAAAGGATCTACCATAGGATATGAAGTCCACAAATAATTATTCCTTTTTGACTTTGGTGCTTCAAGAAAGCCAGAAAGCCTAGTATTTTGAATGTCAAAAAACATACAATACTTAGGAATTAACTAAAATAGTTTAAGATGTGTACAGTTAAAACTATAAAACAAAGTGGATCAGACACCTAAATGTAAGATCTAAAACTATGAAACTCTTAGAAGGAAGCCTAGGTATAAATCTTTGTGACTTTGAATCAGGTTAATATGTGTTTAGATATGACACTAAAAGCAATAAGCAACCATGTAGAAAATAAGACTTCACCAAAATTTATTTTGGTGTTTCAAAGTATACCATGAAGAAAGACAGCCTACGGAATGGAATACGATAATTGCAAATGTTATATATGATAAGGGTCTAGTATCCAGAGAATATAAACAATCTTTTATAACACAACAATAAAATGACACTCTGCCCAAGTGATGACATGGGACTCTGTCTAAAAAAATAAACAAAACATAAAATGCAATTAAAAGCAAGAAAAGAATATGAATGGACATTTTTCCAAAGATGATGTTTGAATGGCCATTATACATGAAAAGATATGCAACAGTGTTAGTCACTTGTAGAATACCAGTCAAATCTATAGTTAGATATCACTGTACCACTAAGGGTGACAATAATAAGATAGGCAAGAGTTGGCAAGGGTGTGCAAAAATTGGAACCCTCATACATTGCTGGTGAGAATGTAAAATAGTGCAGCCACTTTGGAAAAGTTTGGCATTTCTCAAGAAGTTAAGTAGAATTACCACAGGGCCCAGCTATTCCACACCTTGGTATGTGCCTAGGAAAACTGAAAATATGTCCACACAAAAACTTGTACATGAATATCCTAAGCAGCTTTATTCATAATAGCCATACAGTGGAATGTTATTTAGGGTAAATTTTAGGATGAGTTATATCTCAACAAAACTATTACTTATTATTTTTAGAAACCTCTTGGCTTTGGAGGTTTGGATTCAGTCTACCACTTCAATTATCTGTTTCTGTCTGGATTATTTTAATTAAAGAACAAAATGTAATCTAGATCTTATTGTCCATGAAGACTTTTCGTTTCTTTATTTTTATCAGGCTGATTGTCTATTGCCTTATCTTACAACAGCTAGCCTTTTTAGATGCAGGCAAAAACTGATGGAAAACAATGTCATATTTCTTTCTTGATTCCTGTTTTTAAAAACTTAATGTTATATTAATTTTCAAACCAAGTGTGGCATACTGTCATTTCGTCATTTAGAAATGTGTTAATTTTCAAGAATATGGATTTTATTTAGAAATTGCTTTTCCTGAATTCTCTGTCACTTAATGGCCACATGCTAGAAAGGCTCCCTGGCCAGAACACTAGAGTTGTTGGTAGGGGGGTCAGTGTAGAAATCATTCAGGGTTTGATAAAATGCAGGCAGGTTGAATATGACTTTCATAGTGTGGCTGTGAGCCCAGCTTTTGGTATGAATTCATACATGTCTCTTTCTTTTGTAAACATGGGATCAAAGCAGGTTTTATTTCTTAAATACTCTGGCATGGTGCTAATGAGAAGTGTGAGTGTCCTACCCAAAGGATTATATAACAGGAAGCAAAGTTTTCTGAGGGAAATAGGAGGCTGGTAGAGAGAGAAGATATGATCTTCGCTGGATGATGATTTTTTCCCATCGGCATTCCCAAGTACATTTCTCCTAGGGTGTGTCAGGGGATCCTCTGCTTTAGTTGCTAGATAATATTCCCTCTTATTCAGGGTGATTGGATAAAGAAACCAGTTATTTGGGGCCTGAATGTAGACAGCAAGGAGCCATGGTTCCGAATGTGGTGTTTGGCCCAAGCATTCATGCTAGTGGTGGAAATACTGGGCTGGAGGGGAAAGAGTGGGCAGCAGTATCTGATAACATGAGGCATTGGCAACACCAACTTCATTTCTGGTCTTCTCTTTGAAATAGATTATATTTTAACCTCTTGTCAAATTGAATGCTACGTTTCCCTGTAGTCAGTGCCTGCCAAGTCTTGGGCGAACTTTGAGAGAATTCTGTAACAGAGCTTCAGTTTCCACTAACATTTGAGTTGCTAATTTCAACCAACTGTTTCACACATTGGTTCTAGGAACCAGTAACTTCTCCTCTTTGCCTCGTAGTCATTCTGCCTGATTCAAGTGATAACAACCTCCAAAGTTAGCTCCCATAATCCTTGACTAACATTCAAATTGCTGCTTCTAGTGGGTCCATGGGGAGATAGTATATTTTTTAAAAAATCTTATGTTTTACTCTTCAAAGCAGTTTTGAATTTGGATGACTAGATAAATCCATCTTAAATTCGAATAGATTATTGTTATTCAGCTTTTAAAGGTGGATAAGAGCGGATATCTTAGTGGCCATTTGAGTTCCAAATGTTTAGTTGAATTCTAAAAGTGGTATGATTACATGCTAGAAAAATAGTTTTGGTGGCTCATGCCCTAGCATTCTGGGAAGCTGAGGTGGGTGGATCTCTTGAACTTAGGAATTCAAGACCAGAGTGAGCAAAAATGAGACCCTATCTCTACTAAAAATAGAAAAACTAGCCAGATGTCATGGCAGGCACCTGTATTCTAGCTACTTAGGAGACTGAGGAAAGAGGATCACTTGAGCCCAGGAGTTTGAGGTAGCTTACTGTCACTCTGGGTAGAGTGCTGTGAGCTATGACATTGCAGCAATCTACCCAGAGTGACAGTAAGATTTTGTCTCAAAATAATAATAATTATTATCATATTGTCTTGGAGTTAAATGAAATCTTAAGATATTGTCACTCTTGGCTCAGCACCCATAGCTCAGTGGTTAGGGTGCCAGCCACATACACAGGAGCTGGTGGGTTTGAACCTGGCCAAGGCCTGGTCAAACAACAATGACAACGGCAACAACAAAAAAATAAACCAGGTGTTGTGGTGGGTGCCTATAGTCTCAGTTACTTGAAGTGTGAGGCAAGACAATCGCTTATGTCCAAGAGTTTGAGGTTGCTGTGAGCTGTGATGCCATGGTACTCTACAGAGGGCAACATAGTGAGACTCTGTCTTAAAAAAAAAAAAAAGAAAAAAAGAAAAAAAAAGATATTGTCACTCTTGTTTTTCTAGTAGAATACTTCAGCTAAAAACATCCTAAGCAATTAACAATCTGAGGTGATTTTTTAAATCTCTTAAAGAAATTAATTCCAGGGCGGCGCCTGTGGCTCAGTTGGTAGGGCGCTGAACCCATATACCGAGGGTGGTGGGTTCAAACCCAGCCCTGGCCAAACTGCAACCAAAAAAAATAGCCGGACGTTGTGGCGAGCGCCTGTAGTCCCAGCTTCTCAGGAGGCTGAGGCAAGAGAATCGCCTAAGCCCAAGAGTTGGAGGTTGCTGTGAGCTGTGTGATGCCACGGCCCTCTACCAAGGGCGATAAAGTGAGACTCTGTCTCTACAAAAAAAAAAAAAAAAAGAAAAAGAAATTAATTCCAATGTTTACCAGTTTTCACTGAAAGGGAAATTGTGTTTTAAATTTTTTGTTGATTTTTTTTGACAGGATTAATTCAGTTTTCTCATTTATTTTTTCCTAAATTAATAATTATATTAGGTAGATATTGCATATGTTCACTCTCACTATGAAGCAAGTCATTCTTTTCTACTTTACACCAGATACTTCTTCTGTAAACAGGAAAAAATAGACCAATGACTTCATAGTCACCCTTGAACTATGTCAAACCTTGAGTTTTCACTAAATAAACATGGGAAGAACACTAAGAGAACTCTGGCTTTATTACTTGGAGATATGCTGAGATGTGTGTAAGTATCATCAGTAGACTAGAGACCCTAAGCCCAAATTACACTGAAGTTCATGACTAGACATCTGTTGTTTCCAAGGACTCCCATATGTAGGAACTTCTGAGAAACTAGAAAAGTGAGTAAGCTTACCATGTCTTCTGTGAAAGGTAGAAATTTTAGATAGGGGCAAAACTGTGCAGGAAAGGCAACAGGCATGTTGTTTGAGGCACCCTGTGGCATTGAAGACCCTACAGGGTTAAGAAACTCAGAGTGGTAACAGTGAGCATAAGATAGGAAGAAAAGGATGAGGTAATTAACTGTGTCAAAAGAAATTGAAAGGTGTTCACACTATTCCAAAATCACATCTTATCATGATTACTTAGGTCAAGGAACAAAACTGAACTTCCTCCCTTTCTCATGTCTGTCTCAAAGTTATTTCCTGCCATGGAAAGAAGGAAGGAGGGAGCAAAGTGGCATTACTTGTTGTAGTTTCTCTTAGATCTTTGGTTCTAAAGTCTTATTGGTGAACACATTTGGTATTCCTGAGCAAAAGTGGGAATATTAATTATTACTATTTATTAAGCATAAGTACTGTGCTGAATGCTTTAGGAACATTATTTAATCTGGCTGGGAGCAGTGGTTCATGCCTATAACCCTAGCACTTTGAGAGGCTGAGGCCAGAGGATCACTTGAGCTCAGGAGTTCAAGACCAGCCTTAGCAAGAACAAGACCTTATTTCTGCTAAAAAAAAAAAAAAAAAAAAAAATTAGCCCGGTATGTTGATGGTCACCTCTATTCGCAGCTACTCAGAAGGCTGAGACAGGAGGATTGCTTGAGCCCTGGAGTTTGAGGTTGCTGGGAGGCAGTGTCACTTTAACCTTCTTTAAGACAGAGTGAGCTTTGTCTTAAAAAAATAAAAAAAAAAAGAGAGAACATTATTTAATCTGTACAGTTTTATTATATAAGGATTTCTCTGTAAGTTAACATATGTAGAACATTTAGGATAGTGGTGCTTGAAAGAGAGCCTAATAAATGTTAATACCCATTCTGAAGAGAACTATACCATAGAGTGGCAGTAGTAGGAATTTGAATCCATGGGTATTAAACTCTGAGGGCCATGATTTAAAATACCATGCAGTATTGTGTCTTTCTCCTTCAAGAACTCAGCTTCCCTTACAGAAGTCTTCCCTCATTTTCTCCAGTATGTGTGCTTTTGTGTTCATATTTGTTTTCCAGTTCCTTATTCTGACTAGTTCCAGTTTGTGAGTTCTGAATCCTTTTATTCCCCTGCACAGATCCCTGGGGAAGTTCATTCTTCCAATTATCAAGGTCTGGACCAAATTTATGTAGTGAGAATGTGGATTTTTCTTACAAGATTTTAAAAGGACAAGTAAGATAATTACATGAAAGGGTCTGTTTAGGTTCTTTTTGCATAGTAGGGGGTGGACCAAATAACCTTTGGATCACTTCCACTTGTGTAATTCACCATTTCAGCAGGACAGCAACATTTCAGGCCAAAGTTCAACTTTTATTATTAAATACTTTTATTGTCACCAGGAAACTGGAGAAAATGAATTCTTCACAGTATGCTTGTGCATGCAACCTGAGACAGTTTGCACACTAACTGAAATTAAATGAAAGACAGCTGTTGAGAAAGAGCTGTCAGAAACTGGGTTCTGTGAGGGGAGAATAGAGGCTAGGAATAAGTTTTCAGAAACAGGATATCAGTGGTTTAGAAAGAAAGCAAATTTACACACACACACACTTATGTGGCTGTGCTGGGGCATGTCTTTTCAGTTCATCCAGCTAAATTATTATTTGCTTATGGTGAGTAGGTGTCTGCTTTCAAAGGTTTTTTCCACATATCATATGTGTGGCAGTTCTTTCTTTTCTGAGAAGTAAATACAGCACAATCCCACTACAATGCCATCTTAAGTACTTTGGTTTTGGTTAAACTAAAAATCCGGTTATGTCACCAAACCACTTCCTTTACCCAGTATGTCTCTGTTCCTGCCAAAATACAGAAGGGAAAGGCCATCTTGGCAGGTTGCCAGAGGTACCACCCAGCTCTCCTGAAATGGCTGCCAACAAGAAGGGAGCAGTTATATCCCATAGTAGATTCAAAGCAGATGGTCACCTTTGGTGATAAGCAGTACATTAGTAAGCCTTTGATTTGTGATTGCACTTTGTGCTTCCCAGGCACTGAAGTTATGTTGCCTGTGCGATGCTCCCCTGTCCCCACCCGCCCTCACTGCTCACTGGGCGTGCATCCCCATGGGGAACTGTGGGCCTTTCTACTGCTAAAACACTTTGTTCTGCACCCTTCTAACCCTCCTGTGAGAGGGTAGCTCATAGCAAGCTCGCTGGCAGGCCCTCTAGCAGTTGGTACGGTGTTACACATGGAACTGCCTTTAAAGGAATTTTATTTAAAAAGCCTTTTGGGATTTTAGTACGACCTATCTGGAACATAACCTTATATAGGAAATTCAGTTAGCATTCAAAATTAGGGAAACTAGGATACTGTTGTACTCAGAGATTTAGTCTCTCAAACTTTTCACATCGCATTGTTATGTTTTCAACCCATTTAGCAATTGTCTTCCATAATTCAATAAGGCTCAGTCTCAAGTGCCTGCCTTTGAAATATTCCTCCACACCTTATTTTTTATAATTTAGAGTACGCATCCATGATCTCTGCCTTGGCTGAGATTAAGAAATACGTATCTGGGTGGGAGGGATTGTAGGAGATGGTAGGGGGACCACAACTATGGAGCACATTGCAAGTACAAGTTGGTTCTATTATGTGTAGAACACAAGTATCCTAATGCTATAATTGGGTAAATGAGGTGACAGCTATGCTGATTAGTATGATGTAAGCACTCCAATTTGTACAAATAATCAACACACTGAAATGGGCGTAAATGTGTGATCTATGTACAAAAGACTTAATTTAAAAGAAAAGGTAAAAATTCATGACAGAAATAAAAATGTATCCAAATGTGAAAAAAAAAAAAAGAAAGAAAGAAAAAGAAACACATATCTATGTAATGTAGCCTCATTCTCCCCCTCTACCTACCTTACCACAGTGTAGGTTGTATCACTGCTCCTGAAGTATCTGACCTGCGTCTGGGTGGAAATGGCACCATATCTATTCTCACCAGCCAAGCACATATTTTCAAACTGAGTCATAAGAACATTCTTTGGATCCCATAGTTCCCCATTTATAATGCCACATTTGGAAATAAGAATGAAGACTGAAATGTCAGTAGTCTCCAATTCAGATCCAGCCTTTTCTCTCCCCAGGAGATTAGTGCTAGCAAAATACACTTCTCAGTTAGAATTTACATATAATCTATATGAATGTGCAGGTGACCTCCTGGTGATCACAATGTAACTCCTACATTCAGAATAACTTACACAGAGGGTCAAGTACTAGGTCAGAGGCATTAGCAAGGCTCCTCATCTTAAAAAAGACATTTACTGAAACAAAATTCATTATTGAAAGTAAACTGTGGATTTCCCAGTGATTTTGTTGGTGAGAATATTTGCTTCTTAATTCTGTAATTGCTTCTAATAATTCTTGAGTGCTTTCTTCCTCCTTCTCCAGGTTGAGTCCCTGAACAGATACCAAGAGTAGTCCTTCACATAATCAGGAAGTTCTTAAGCACTCTGTCTGTGAGGCATGGCTAGAAGGGATGGGGTGTGTGGAAATGAAAAGTATCTCACCTCTTATTTTCCCTGTTTCACACAGAGAATTAAATTATCAGCCCTGTTCCATTGCTACCTAGTTAGAGGAGATTTAACTGTCTATACAACTTACCTTACATATTTTTCCTTCTTCCTTTCTCATTCATTCGGGAAACATGTAATTGGACAACTGTTATGTGCTAGGACTGATGTCAGAAAAAATGAGAAGCTGTGTTCCCTGAAGTGTTTATGGTATGGTGAGCTGTGAGAAAAGTGGGGGTTTTTTTTTGTTTGTTTGTTTGTTTGTTTTGTTTTTTGTTTTTTTTGAGTGCCAATGTGATGATTACTTGCTGTTACTGGCATTTATGTCAATAGTAGACAATAATAATATGTTTGTCTCCTTCATTTAGCCAATCATCTTTTTTGCCTCCACAATATGGTCAGCCCTTTTGTCTGTCTGGTCTAAGATGAGATGATAAAATGTGCATAGAGATTCATGATGACATAGTCACAAATAAAATTCTTTATGCAGATAGTCTTTCTGAATTCTTGGCAAACTTTAATTTTCAATGTTGTGAGCCTAAGCAGTAGTAATTCAGATTTAGTTGTCATGTGATCAAGCTGGGGTGATAGTTGTCAGTGCAGCCATAGGAAATCAGAGGCAGCAGCTGGGCAGCAGCTGTGTGGCAGCTGGTTTTATCTGAGATTCATTCAGAGGGAAAAGTGACAGCAGGCTCCTCAACTCCAGGAGATAGTATTTTTTGTTCACACAAGGCAATACTTGCCAGATGCTTTTTGAGCAGAGCAATTATTATAACTCTAAGGAAGTGAGACTTCATGAAAAAGGTATTAAGAATATGGTGCCTGTTTAGCAGGCATGTCATCATTGTTTTCATTGCAAATTAAATAAACTCAGTACATAGAATATTTGCCTTATATAATTAGGCAACATGTTCCCTAAATTACAAAGACATGCTCTTGAGGTTGGCTGTCTTAAAGTTCTCTGAACTCTCAGGATTTTGACCTATGATGTCTAATTTTTGCCTGAATATTTTATAGATGCTACTGAGAATAGTATATTTATGTTTAAAATATCTCCATCTGGTTACTGATTTTATTCTCACTAAAAATTGCATCAGCTATGTTTACCTTTACTGGAGAAAAAATATTATTTGTAACTTAGATTAATCAGTATTGCCACTTTTGTAAAAGATGCTTAATGAAAGCTGGAATAAAATTTCTATCATGCATAATAACAAAGAGTGGCTACTATGTATAATATGTTAAGAATTTTACCAATCAATAAAAACAACTCATAAGAAAAATAGGTAAGAATTTTGAACAAGTAGTTCATAAATGAAGAATTATACTTCACAAATAATAAACTCACTTATACTTAAATGCAGATTTTAGTATGTTCTACAAGAAGGCTCTTCCTCATGCATTAAACTGTTGGCATCAAAGAGCGATAGTCAGGGAGGGTGGTGCAATAAGGAAAGATTCCTTTATACCGTGCATTCCTAGAGGTCTCTTGAGAGTGAGGTCTCACAATACAAGGCTTTCCCATATGCCTATAATATATTCATATGATCTCTGAAGCATGGATTCTGTGCTTTATAATTAGATCATATTATTCTTAAAAGTCTTGATGACTTTCAAAAAACAAGTTTTTCTCTCATGGATGAATGTTCTGTTGCACACTAAGAAATAATTATCTGGAGTCCAGCAAAACTGGATGGAGCCGTTTGCATAGTCACTGCATTGATGAGCTTTATCTTATGTATGAGCATTCTGGGCTTTCTTCCTATTTGATCTGTTAGTGAGGGCCTGCACACCATCAGTTCATATGCAGGTTTCTCTCCTGTATGAATTTAATGAGGTGGTTGAAGATGTAATTTCTCAGCAAAAGAAATTCCACAGATGCTACAGTCATGAGTTTTCTCTGCAGTGCAAATGCAGAATTTCTCTCCAGTATGACTTTTCTGGTGTGAGAGACTTAATCTTTTGGGGAGAGTTTTTTCACATTGAGTACATATATGCCTGCAGGGTGTCCAACCTGAGGCCTGCAGGTTGCATGTGAATTATGGGAAGATTGTTTTGCTTATTTTTGGTGTTAGATACCACGAAAATTATGCATGGACTTTTTTTTAGCCCATCAGCTTTTGTTAGTGTCTGTATATTTTGTATGTGGCCTAAGACAACTTGTTCTTATTCTTCCAATGTGTGTCAGAGAAGAAAACAGGTGGACACCTCTGACAGCATATGGTTTTTCTCCTGCATGAACTCACTGATGCTCCAGGAGTTGTGGTAGCCTGCTTATTTTATTATCTTACTCTATGTACTTATGATCATTGTTAGTGACAGCCTTCAAATCTCGAGCTATGGCAAACCCTGCAGCCTCACTGAGCAACACGCTTTGTATCAGATTATTTATTTGCTTACTTATTTCAGATTAATTTGAGGTTACAAACAATTAGGTTAAAATGTTTGCTTTTGTTAGGTTGGGTTCCTATTGTAGTTGTTTCTCCCAGGGAGGTTTGCCATATACTCCCACATTGTGGCCATTTAAGTGGGAGCACAGCAATCCCATCCCTGCCTCTCCTTTTCCTCTCCCTCCTTCCCACTCTTCCCAACTTGAATTGAAAAGAGTTTTCCCTTCATGTGGGCATGCAATAGATCATCTACTGGCTTCATATTACTATCGAGTACCTTGGATGCTTGCTTTTCAATCCTTGTGACACTTTACTAAGAAGGCATTTCAACTCCATCCTGGTTAATACAAAAGATGTAAAGTCTCCATCTTTTTTAGCGGCTGAATAGTATTCCATGATATATATATACCACAGTTTATTAATACATTCCTGGGTTGGTGGACATTTAGGTTGTTTCCACATCTTGGTGATTATAAATTGAGCTGTGATAAATAATCTACTATAAATGTTCTTATGATAAAATGATCTTTTTTTCTGGGTAGATGCCTAATAGTGGGATTTGTGGGATCACATGGAAGATCTAATTTGAGTTATTTGAGGATTCTCCATACTTCTTTCCAAAGAGGCTGTATTATAATGTTTGTATCTCCACATCTGTGCTAGCATCTGCAACCTTGCAACTTTGTGATGTGGGCTATTCTCACTGGGATTAGGTGACATCTCAGGGTGGTTTTGATCTGCATTTCTCTGATGATTAGGGATAATGAGAATTTTTTCAAACATTTCTTAGCCATTCATCTATCTTCCTCAGAGGTTTTGTTCATGTCTCTTCCCCAGTGGTAAATGAGATTGGTTGATCTTTTTTTGTTGTTTAATTTGCGTTTTCTGTAGATCCTAGTTATCAACCCTTTGGCAGATTCATAACATGCAAATATCTTTTCCTATTCTGAAGGTTGTTTGTTTGCTTTAATTGTTGTGTCTTTAGCTGTGTAGGCACTTTTTTAGCTTAATTAAATCCCATTTGTTATTTTTGTTGTTGTTGCGATTGCCACAGAAGTCTTCTTCATAAAATCTTTCTCCAGGCTGACATCATAAGAGTTTTCCCCATACTTTCTTCTAGGATTTTTATTATTTCATGTCTTAGATTTCAATCTTTTATTCATCTCGAGTCAACAGATTATTATTTTTTATATATCAGTCTGTTAAAGTGAAGTTGAATTGTTTTCTGTTACATAATTGAAATGGTTCCAAATTACATTACTGGAAAATCATTTGTTTTATTTAGGTTATTTATATAGGTTACATACTGACTTGCTATGGACTTAATCCTGTCAGGCAATCTGATATTATACAATTGAAAGACAATAATTTTCCTTATCTATCATCTTTGTGTAACAGTCTTTCAATTGAAGCTTTTGTAGCATTTTGCCATGCAGTTATATATGATGGTTTATGTGTTATATTTTATAACATTCTCAACATGTTAAAATTGTTATAGCAAGAATATTTGTATTTTAATCTTGTTTTTCTCTGTGTGATGAATTTCTTACTATCAAAATATGGCCTAAATATTTATCTACTTCTGTTTCATTGTCATGGCTCTAATGTATAAGTAGAAATACTTGGTAATTCTCAAGTCTTTAAGAGTTTTAGTTTTATTGGGTATAAAATTATTTATCAGAGTTTATTTTTGTGAATTACATAATAATTTTTGTAAGTACTGTTTATTGAATGTTTATACATAACAGACACTATGCAGAATATTTTAGAATAAATAAAATGCTTCTATTTATCTTATTTAATCATTTTAGAAATTTTTAGTATTAAATTAGTTTTTTTTTTCTTTTCTTTTTGAGACAGTGTATTACTTTGTTGCCTTCAGTAGAGTGCTATGGTATCATAGCTCATAGCAGGCTCAAATTGGGCACAAGCGATCCTCTTGCCTCAACCTCCCTAGTGGCTGGGATTACACGCATACACTACCATGGTCTAGCGAATTCTTCTATTTTTAGCAGAGATGAGGTCTCGCTCTGGCTCAGGCTGGTCTAAAACTCCTGAGCTCAGGCAATTCACCCACCTCAGCCTCCTGGAGTGCTAGGATTACAGGTGTGAGCCACCACACCTGGCTTCAATTAGGTTTTCAAGTTGGTAGTAGCTTCAGACTGGCTATATACAGCATGAGCAGCGGTGATCTGAAGTGATTCATTGGGAAAATGTATAAAAAGAGACAAGAGGCTAAATTCCTCAAACCTTGGTTAGATATGACATTTTCTTTTAGCCTTCATAGGATTCTGCCCTTTGATTAGAGAGAAAATATGATCTTCCATTAAAAGAGAGAATTTGAGAGTGGTGATATTATATTGTGAATTTTTTAATTTTAATGTCTAACTGACTGTAAAATACTACATTTCGATTGCAATTCTGAACTGTAAATGCTGAATGAATGTGATTAACTATTACCAGTGCATTTTGTATGTTCACAGACTTAGAGTATCTGAGAATACGGTTTGGTTTTGGTTAGTTGTGTTTGTTCCTGGTTCTGTGTCCTATAGAATTGGACTTTGCTTATATAAAGAAAAGTCTATAAACCCACAGGCAAGAAAAGTTGGAATTTCTTCCTTGGGGAAATCTCAAGTGTACAGTTATAAGCAAATATTAAGGTTCAAAGTGGGCAATATAATGAGCACATTCAAGGAATTAGTAAGTATTTATGTAACACTTCATGTTTACAAAATGTTTTATGGCCCTATTCATAAATTTACATAAGTCCCCTGGAAGGTACCAATGTTATTACATGTGTTTTATAAGTAAGACAGGCAAAACATAGGCAAATGAAGTGGCAGAAAGGAAGAGACATGAAGACATTGATTCTAAAGCTTGGGCCTAAATCCTAGACCATGCCACTTAATTAGGGAAAGAAATAAAATGCTTCCGTTTTGTTATAGACTTGGGCATGGTGTGTATTTGGGTAATTGCTTATATATATTTATGTAGTTTTAGATTATTATTTGGTTATGAAGCTCAAAGGCCTTCCACCACAATTCCAATGGATGGATATCTGAACTTGCTAAGTGATAGATAAGATCCTATAAATTCTCTGTTAAATGTTGCAGATGTCATGACCCACAGATTGGTAAGCATGTCTGGTCCATGCTCAGTATTTATCTACATAGAATGCTCTGAGAGACCAACGGAAGTGTCACTGGGGAGAGCAGACTTTGGTGACCACACAATGCCTATAGGCTGGCTCTTTATCTTTTCACTCTGTTTCTCCCCCCATAAATAGCAAGTTTCTGATAAAGAATAATAAATTAGCCCCCAAACTTCAAAAACAGAAAATTGGCGATTTTCTGTAACAGAAGAGATTAAAATAGCTCAGAATCTTGTATTAGAAAGCAGAGGGAGACATGATAAATTATTGCATTCAATTAACCTTATTTTCCACTTACTGAGTACCCAGAAATTGCTTTAACACCCTAAGGTATGACTATAGGTAATGAGGAGTGATTCTTAAGAAGTAACAATACCATAAGGTACACTGTTTAAATGAGTGCTATTCTTCAACCTAGCCATTCTTTGCACTAATCCAACGATGCTGTCATTGCAAGAAATATTTTTAGAACTCATCCCTTTGAATTGACTTTCGAAACCATTTATAAACTGTAAAAGAAAACAGTCTCACACTGACTTAAAGTCACACCATATTTTTTAATAAGCCTTTCCTCCCTGCAAAGACGTTTATTATGCAGATCGTTACTGACCTTTCTCATTAGCCTTTGCTCTGCGTTAATTTTCTTTTATTTTCCAAATATGTTCTATAATTTTTTAAATAATAATTTTCCATCAGCGAGGGTTTTTATTTATTTTTCAACTTATTATTTTGAAAAAATTTAGACTTTTAAAAAGTTGCAGAAATAGTTCAGAGAGTTTCCATATATCCTTCACCCAGCTTCCCCTAATGTTAACATCTAACATAAGCACAGTACAGTTATCAAAAGGAAAGTAACACTGATAAGATCCTATTTGGTAATCTGTAGACATTATTTAAATTTCTCTGATTTTTTTTCCCCATTAATATCCTTTTCCTACTTCAGGAACCAAAACAAATCCCTCATTGCATTTGTCAGGACTCCCCAAGTTCTTGTAATTTGTGCAGTTCCCAGTGAGGATGTTGAAAGTGGTCTCCCTTAAAAAAAAAAAAAAAAAAGAATATGAATGTAATTCCAAAAATATCTCTGTCCCTGTTGCTGTCTTGTCAATTTTGACATTAATTTATTTGATTTTTTATACTCCATGTACAGGTTGCCCGTTACCTTACTTGGGCACAAAGTAGCCTACAGTTCGTGAGGGAATCAGACCTATCCGCATGGTGCAGACATATATTGAACTCTGAATTTGAACTCAGAGTTCTCTTGCATCTCTCCTTTCCTTTCCACTTCCTCTATCATTACCTCAGTTCAGACTTCGATTGTCTCAAACCTTGTCTATTATAATAGTTTCCTAACTGGCCTCTCTATCTGTAATTATTCTCCCCTTTCCAACACTTAAAATATCTCTTTTTATGTACTATCTTTCTATTCAGTAACTCTTTGTAGCTCTTGCCAAGTTAAATTTCATAATTTCACAATTTCTTACTTTGGCAACTCTAATATTTCTGTTAATTGGTAGGATTACTCTAATAGCCTTCTAATAGGATGCCCATAACTGCTCTTATTTCCTCATGTTGTGGACAGAGTGATATTTTCAAAATGTAAGTCTGATTATTGCTCTGCTTAACAGCAATATTCCAGTCTTTCGGTTACCATCTAAAATCTTTATAAGACCTGTTAGGCCTTGTGTGATCTCACCATTAGCTGTCTCTGCAGTACAGTTTCTCCTAACTTTTTTCTCTTATTTTTTCAACCCTCCAGCCACTAGGATTCTTTCAAATTCCCAAATATGTCCTGCCCTGTCCCTCCTTAGGGACTTCATATGTAATTGCCTTGCTTTTTCTACCTGAAATGAATTTCAGTTTATATTGTTTCCCTTCTCAGCAGCACTCAGATGGAGAGTGAAGTGCAGCAATGCCAAACAGTAAGAGCAAAAGAAATATTTTAAGGATTTACAGAAGTTTTTGAGTGATATGATTTGATCAAATACTAATTTGACCACTTGGTATTGAAAAACAACCCCAAATTTTAGTGTGTTAACACAATTAGAGTTTGCTTTTTGTTTACGTGAAGTCTAGTGAGAATGTTTCTTGTTGATGGTGTCCTAGGACTGCTCCTCTTCAAGGTATGACCAGGGATTTAAGTCATCTTGTGACTTGATTGTGCTGGATCTTCTGCACTTGGTCAGCTGATGTGAGAAGAGGGCATGTGGCTCATGAGGGATGTCTTATGGCCAAGCTTTTAATTGCCATATATAGCTTCTGTCCATGTTATAGAACCCTTTATTGGGTCAGAGAAAAGTCCCTTTCTATTTGTAATGTTCTAAGAGTGATTATCTTAGTATTTACTGATTTTGTATTGAATGCTTTTTTCCCCTACATTTTTAAGTTAATGATATTCTTCTTCTCCTTTAATCTATTAATCTTCAACATTCTTATTGTTCAAGTAACTTTTCAAGTCTGTAATAAACCCAACTTTGGCCATAATTTGATTTATTTGGATATTTCTTGCTAATATTCTACTTGCAATTTTTACATCTATATTCATTAGTGAGGTTGGCCTCTATTACATTTTTTTGTGCTGTACTCCTTGGGTTTTGGTGTCAAAATTGTATGAGCCTTATTCAATGAATTGAGAGTGTTTCTTCTATTAAACTTTCTGGAATAGTTTTGTAAAGTTAAAATGATTTGTATCTTAAATGTTTTACTGAATTTGTCTATAAAATCATTTAGGTCAGGTTGTGGTTGTGTGTGTGTGTGACAAAATTTAATTTTAATTCAGTTTTTTAAATGGTTGAGGACATTCATATTTTCCCTTTCTTCTTGAGTCAATTCTGCTGACTTATGTATTTTTTGAAATTTATTCATTTTATCTATGTTCTTAAAGTTGGTGGCATAAAAATGTTTGATACGTTCTTACTATCTTTTCAATCTCTGCTGTATCTCTAGTTAGTCCATTAAAAAAATCTAAATATTAAAATATGTACTTTTTCATTCTTAATCTCACCAGAGGTTTGTCAGTTTGTTCAAGAATCAACCTCTGGCTTGTTTTACTCTTGTGTATTTGTATCATTCCCCCCCATTTTATTAATCTTGATTTCCTTCTTTCACTTTCTTTATACTCTGGGTGTATGTGTGTAGGTATTTAGTCTGTTGTTCTTTTCCTAACCTCTTTCCTTTGACCCTTAACTCCTTAGTTGTAAATTATTCTTTTTTCTTTCTTTCTTTTTTTTTAAACCGAGTCTCATTCTGTTGGCCTGGGTAGAGTGCCATGGTGTCATAGCTCCCTCAAATTCCTGGGCTCAAGTGATCCTCTTGCCTTAGCCTCCAAGTAGCTGGGACTACAGGCACTGGCCAAAATGCCTGGATAGTTTTTCTATTTTTAGTAGAGACGGGATCTCGCTCTCACTCAGGCTGGTCTCAAACTCCTGAGCTCAAGCAATCCACCCACCTCGGCCTCTCAGAGTGATAAGATTTATAGGCACGAGCCACCGCACCTGGCCCAAGTTATTCTTCTTTTCTAACATAACATTCAGTGACTTAAAATTTTCTTCTAAATACAACTGCAACTGCATTTCCCCATGTTATCTAGCATTCTTTTCTTTTCTTTTTATTAAATCATAGCTGTGTACATTAATGCAATCATGGGGTACAATGTGCTGGTTTTATATATAATTTAAAATATTTTCATCAAACTGTTTAACATAGCCTTCATGGCATTTTCTTAGTTATTGTGTTAAGACATTTATATTCTACATTTAGTAAATATCATATGTACCCTTGTAAGATGTACCTCTAGCATTATTTTTAACATTGTTTTCAAAATAATTTTATTTTATTTTTTTTCCAACTTATTTTATTTCATTTTGTTTTATTAATTAATTTTTTTTTTTTTTTTTTTTTTGCAGTTTTTGGCCAGGGACGGGTTTGAACCTGCTACCTCTGGTATATGGGACCGGCGCCCTACTTCCTTTGAGCCATAGGTGCTGTCCTTATTGTATTTTATTTTAATTTTTTTATTAAATCATAAACACAGATCATTTATACATTAATGCATTTATGGGATACAATGTGCTGATTTCATATAAAATTAGGAACTCTTACATCACACTGGTTAATATATACCACGTCTCATTTGCTTTATTTGTGTTAAGACATTTGTACTCTATACTAATAGATCCGACATGGACCCTTGCATTATATACCATAGGTGTGAATTTTAAATTCCCATTGTGATTTCTTTTTTCACTTAATTCTCATATGGCTCATGAATGTATATTCCAGGAACTTTATCTTGTAGAATTCTTTGAGGCCAGTGTTATAAAGTATATTCCCTAAGGGGAAGATTCATATTTATTCCTATCAGATGCTTGTGAACACTGCAAATGCCGGTCCACTACCAAACTGATTATTGATGTTAAATGCTAAGCTGTAGGTTTTCAGCCGTATAAGTGGTTTAAATTTCTAGCCCCAAACTCAAGTTTCAGTTAGAATTTCTCACAAGGGCAGAGATTTTTGTTACTCAGTGCCTAGAATGGTGTCTGGGAAAAATAGACACTCAATAATTATCTGTTGCTTGAGAAATGATCATGCAGATACTTTTTTCCTGATCCATGTTAGATCCATGACTGAGAAGGGCAGGTCTCCTGTTTAAAAGTGTGTTTTTCTAGCTTACCCACAGAGGGCATTTCTCTTTGAGAGTTTCAGTTTTCAGTAGAGGCCCTCATTTAACCTTTTATTCTGCCTGGACCCCACTTTGTCTCCTATCCTCCCACCTCTGTGCTACGTGCCTGTTTGAATATAAGGCTCTCGTTCACTAAGGATTGGTAATTGTTTTCAGGAGAGAATCCTTCATTTTTTCCTTCTGAGAAATATTATTTTTTCAGTTGTTTTTGGCTTACAGTTATTTCTCTTTATCTCCTGCTGAAACATACTTTAAAAAGACTTATTTTATATTTCAGCCAGAATTTTTATGTGTAATGTACTGGTCTTCTATCATATTGCTAAGAGTGTAATTCTCTACAATTGTTCTTTAGAAGAGGTATAACGTAAGAATTAATATGGAGAAATGGGTTATAAAGGAGTTAGTGTCTCTGAGTTCATGACATTGTATCTTTACCCCATGGAAGTAATAGATGTTTTTCTTTTGTGTGTTTCCAATTAGAATACTTTCACTTACTACTCAGGAAGGTAATACTATACATATATTTTTCTCTAGTCATTATAACAGTTTTACAATGATGCCTTATTAGCTTTATTGTAAAAGTAAAGAAAAAGAAAGCCAGAGCATTTGTAAAACTTTTCCAATGATTTCAGGCAGTAAGAAATTGTAGTAGACATCTTTTATGACATATGCCTTCTGTATGATTTTAAGGGATGTTATCTCACCTTACTGAGGGGCAGCAACCATGATTTGTGCCGTATGACCTGATCCCAGGCAAGATAAAAGGTACTAATGGGACCTAAGGATCCATAGTCTATAGGTTGCTTTGTACTCTTACTAACCTTAAAGCTAATCTGGACCAATCAGGTTCTCCCTCTTCTACATGAATTTTGCCAGTAGTCAGAATTTTCTTTAAGAGGCAAGAATTAGGAGGACAGGTGCAGTGACTCATAACTATAATCCTAGCACTCTAGGAGGCTGAGGTGGGTGGGTTGCTTGAGCTCAAGAGTTCGAGACCAGTCTGAGCAAGAGTGAGACCCCATCTCTACCAAAAATAGGTGTGGTGGTGGGCACCTGAAGTCCCAGCTATTAGGAAGACTGAGGCAAGAGGAGCACCTGAGCCTAAGAGTTTGAGGTTGCTGTGAGCTACGATGATGCCATGGCACTCTACCCAACGTGACAGAGAGTCTGTCTCAAAAAAAAAAAAAGGCAAGTGTTAGGAAAAACAAAAAATCAAGGTTTTATGAATGGTCAAAGCTTTGAGACCAAGCAACAAGCAATTGAAGGGCTTTATTTATTTATTTATTTTTCGGATCTCTATCTCCTTTATCATTGTAAACAAGATATTTTTATTTAATAAGAATTATAGCCTAAGAGACAACACAATAACTTCTCCCATAGAACTACTCTACTTCTTTATTAACTCTCAAATAGTTATGAGACCACTGGAAATAGGGGAAAGAACCACTATGTGTTTAAAATTTCCTTACTTAGAATTGGTTCACGTTAAAACATTTACACCGAATTGAGATATACTCTTATTATAAAGACCTAAAGTCAGTAGTAATACATATGTCCTACATAAAATGTATTTATTACCTTCAATCATTATAATAAATAAATAAATTAATTAATTAATTAAGTTTTTAGAGACAGAGTCTCATTCTATTGCCCAGGCAAGAGTACTGTGGCATTAGTCTAGCTCATAGCAACGTCAAACTCCTGGGCTCAGGTGATCCTCCTGTCTCAGCCTCCTAAATAGCTGGGAGTACAGGCTTCTACCACCACACCTGGCTGATTTTTCTATTGTTAAAGTAAAGACAGGGTCTTGCTCTTGTTCAAGTTGGTCTCAAACTCCTGAACTCAAACAATTCATCTGCCTCAGCCACCCAGAGTGCTAGGATTATAGGTGTGAGCCACCATGCCTGGCCTAATAAATTTATGCATTGATTCAACAAATATGGATTTGTTGAACATATACTATGGTCTCAGGATTGAACTGGTTGTTAGGGATACTTAGCTCTTGCCTTCATGTATTTATATTCTAGCAGGAAAACAGGCATAAAACAAATAATTACTGAATTATACTACTGAACATTTCTATAAAAAAGAAGTAAGGGGGAAAGACTCCCTATTCAACAAATGGTGTTGGGAGAACTGGATATCCACATGTAAAAGACTGGAACTGGACCCACATCTTTCCCCACTCACAAAAATTGATTTAAGATAGATAAAGGACTTAAATTTAAGGCATGAAACAATAAAAATCCTCAAAGAAAGCATAGGAAAAACACTGGAAGATATTGGCCTGGGGAAAGACTTCATGAAGAAGACTGCCATGGCAATTGCAACAACAACAAAAATAAACAATGGGACTTCATTAAACTGAAAAGCTTCTGTACAGCTAAGGAGACAACAACCAAAGCAAAGACACAACCTACACAATGGGAAATAATATTTGCATATTTTGAATCAGACAAAAGCTTAATAACTAGGATATATAGAGAACTCAAATTAATCCACATGAAAAAAGCCAACAATCCCATATATCAATGGGCAAGAGACATGAATAGAACCTTCTCTAAAGAAGACAGACGAATAGCTAACATATGAAAAAATGTTCATCATTCCTATATATTAGAGAAATGCAAATCAAAACCACCCTGAGATACCATCTAACCCCAGGGAAAATGGCCCACATCACAAAATCTCAAAACTGCAGATGCTGGGTGGATGTGGAGAGAAGGGAACAGTGTTACACTGCTGGTGGGACTGCAAACTAGTACAACATTTCTGGAAGGAAGTATGGAGAAACCTCAAAGCACTCAAGCTAGACCTCCCATTTGATCCTGAAATCCCATTACTGGGCATCTACCCAGAAGGAAAAAAATCCTTTTATCATAAGGACAATTGTACTAGACTGTTTATTGCAGCTGAATTTACAATCGCCAAAATGTGGAAACAGCCTAAATGCCCACCAACCCAGGAATCGATTAACAAGCTGTGGTATATGTATACCATGGAATACTATTCAGCTATTAAAAAAAAATGGAGAATTTACATCCTTCATATTAACCTGGATGGAAGTGGAAGACATTATTCTTAGTAAAGCATCACAAGAATGGAGAAGCATGAATCCTATGCACTCAATTTTGATATGAGGACAATTAACCACA